>JAECUM010095002.1:0-63646 GCA_016617855.1 Megalonaias nervosa | reverse complement strand
CTGAGGTTTCATTAAGGATAAATGGACATCAAGAACCATCCGAGGATATATTGCTGAATTTCGATCAAAATCATATAGCACGTGCATATCATCGTCTTATGTCGTTCATGGGACGTGATCAAAACATTGATACTGGTTTACAAATATCGCAGCTAGATTTTACAACGCTGTATCCGATCTATTACTTTTCTCTAGAACATTTAGATTTAACCAGACAATCTGTTGTAGATATTCATTTTCGAGCTCGTGTGATTCGAGGAGTTATTGCAAATTACAGAGCAATTGCAGTTATACTCAGCGATAAATCGATGTTACTCGAAGGTGTTGATGGACGAATGAGAGTTATTGATGCTCCAGTAGAAAACATGTAATTAGATCGTTCATAATAATTATAATGTCATATCATCACGTTAGTGTGAGTCTGACTCCTGGTCAGATTAAAAGGCTGCAATCAGCATCAAAAAATAATTGTGGAATAAAAATATCGTTAAAGCGAGAACAGATGACCGGTGCAAATAAACTGTCGTTGACCGAGCGTCAGTTTAAAAACTTCAACGATGCTAAAAAATCAAATAAAGGCGTTAAACTTAATCTTTCTGCGGGCGCCATCAAAGATATTGCTAAAACGGGTGGTATATTTCCACTTCTTGCAGCAATACCAGCATTAATAGCAGCTGCAGCACCAGCTGTTGCAAAGGCAGCTGTGCTAGGTGCTGTTGGAACAGCAGCTGCTGGAATGGCGTTAAAGAAAGCAACCGGACAAGGAATCAAAAAAAAGGGAAGAGGTTTAAGATTACCAGGAACTCCGCCTTCGTGGTACGGAAAGGGTCTAAGATTACCAGGGACTCCTCACTGGTACGGAAGGGGTCTAAGATTACCAGGGACAGTTTACTAATAACACCCATGTCCAATTTTGATTTACTTAATGCTGCTAAGCAATTAAAAATAAAAAATTTTAGAGGTGTTTTTATGCGCGATCAATTACCTACCGTTGCAATGCAACATGAAACCGGTGTTATTAATCTCGATAAAAATTCTGGCCCAGGCACGCACTGGGTCGCATATGCAATTGATCCACGTGGAATTATTTATTTCGATTCGTATGGATTAGCACCACCAAAAGAATTTCTTTATTACGTTAGCAATAATACTGCTCCAATCTGGTATTCAACGTTACCAACACAAAAAATAACTGATCCTCCAATATGCGGCCGTGAAACCCTCGCTATGCTTGATGCTGTATCAAAATCAACAGCACCGCCTCATAAAGGCGTACACGCGTTCACTACGCTACGTCATAGTACTTAAACTGATATCAGTAAATATAATGGTAGATATTTATGGAAGATCCTCAGGTAGAGCTCAGAAGATCGATTTATCTAAATATGCAACCATTGATCAGCTCAGAAATGAAATCGATGATTTATTAAATATAACAAGTGTGGATCAAAATGAAGTCGTCGTTTTTCAGGACAAACAAGGACGATTAAAAACGAGTAATATACAACTACTAGATGTTCTTGTACGAATTCCCAACGCGGTTGTTAATAATGTCGTTACTTTCACTGATCAGGGTAAAATACAGGATTCCGGTAAGTCGGTTAACGATTATGTTAAGAAAACTGGTGATGTATTTACCGGTAATATTATTATGTCAGGAAGAAAAATTACGTATCTTGGAGATCCAATCGCAGATACAGACGCAGCAACAAAAAAATACGTCGATGATCAAGAATCCAAATACGTGTCAGTGCGCGGTGGTATAATGCGTGCATTTCTCGACATGAATAATAATGGTATTAATAATCTCAGAACACCAGAAACAGATTTTGACGCTGCAACGAAGAAATATGTCGACGATAAGGAAATTCCAATAACGACTTCATTAACGACTATCAATGATGGAATTGCTGCATTTAGAACTGAATATTTTAATCATGTACAAACATTTCTAAATTTTCGTAGAAATGTACACAGAAATATTAACGAATTTTTTGGAACTCCACCTACTGTTATTATTAATCTCGCTGACATTAACGCAAGACTCAACGATATCATTAGTGGTATTCCTAATATTATTCAAAAAACTAATCTCGTTAAAATTCCTCACAAGCAGATCATTAATATCGTGTACACAGTCGCATCAGGAAAGGCAACATGGTCGCAGGAAAATAACACTTTTAAACACACTGCAGAGGTTACTGGTGTATACAGATTATCCGTATTTAGTAGTGCAAAATTCAGTATATTTACCACATTTCCATGGCGTCATTCAACCGATGATTTTTCTGGAATTGTGTCTATAGTGTTAAATAAAGATACTGAAGAAACGTTTATGCTAATAGCGAATGATAAAAAATTAACCACAGCAGATTATTGGTGGTGTATTGAGTTTGTAGCTGAAACTCCCGAATTAGTTACTTAAATAAATATAATGAATCAAGAATCATTTATCGACGTTCAACGTCACAGATACGCTCAAGTATGTGAGTGTCAAACTAAACTAAAAAATATCATCGACGATTACACGATAAAGGTAAAAAAATATCGTCGTCGTATGGTTGTTATTGATATAATGGTATACTCGGTTTCTGCTGTTATTGCTGGAAGTGGATTATTATTATCAACAATAACGATGACAGCGCCTGCAGTTGTAACGATTATAGTTTCAACGGCAACAACATGCGCAGGTATTTTCAGTATTATCTCTAAAAAAATATCTACGTGTACGAATGATAAACTAAACGAGTATATAATGAAATTGCACACAGCAACAGCCGCATACACTAAATTATGCTCGTATATTTCAGCGTATCTCAGTGATGGTAAAATATCCGATGAGGAGTTCGTAACGATAATGAAAACCTACGATGAAGCATTCATAATCGCTAATGATAATAACGGAAAGATGGAGAATTAAATAATAACGATAATAATAATGTCATCGTTAGAATTACTTCAGCAGATCGTGGCTAATACAACGCCGTCAAAAACTACTATGATATCATTAAGTTCAACCAATCCTGAATTTAGCGTTAATTTTCCGACTGCAATTCCAGTAAAGGAAATAGCATTAGCGCAATTACGAGTTTATTATAGTTGGCCTAATATTAGATCAAAACCGTTTGGTGGACAACAACCAAACAATTCACTGGTATTTGCGAATAAGAATAAACCGGATGGAACACCTGATTGGCAAGTTGTTGGAATTTCAACGGGCAGTTATCAAATAGAACAGATTAATGATGAATTCCAACGCAGAATTAAATCTACCACGGGGAAAGAATCTAAAATAACGATTACTGTTCACGAACCAACACTATCAGCGGCGATTGAAATAAATTCTCCTGATTACCTCGTAGATATTTATCAAAGTTCAATTAGATCCGTATTAGGATGGCCTGAAGTTGCACCAGCTTATCAGGGACCACCAGAACCACAGCGATCCGACTTCCATACTGATAAAAGGGTGTTTATAAATATTCCAGAATATCGAAAAGTAGAAGAGGCTTATCCATGGAAACGATATTCTGGTAGTGATAGAGTTACACACTACATAGATAGATTAGAATACTATTTCACAAAAATAATTGATGGCAAGAAAGGTTTGATAAGAACACTTGATATTGATTTAATAAATTCATATGCTAATACAATTAAATCTGAGCATCAGCGTGTATTTAATAATCTACAAAATTTATTTTCAAGTATTAATGTTTTTTACAACGATGATTTAAAAAATCAGATAATTGAAACGATACAGCTTTTGAATCAAGTTGCTTCAGACCTAGAGTTTATGAATGATGTTTTTATTAACAGAGAGAAAAGATTATTAAAACCAGAAACAGATAGGTATGTCATAAATTATATAGTTAATGAAGACGATCCAGAACAGCATGTTACACTAGATCGCTTATTTACAACAATATTTCTTAAACATTTCGGAATTACGCGAGAACAACTACCAACATTCATCATTCCCGGATTTGACTCGTCCGAGTTAAAGAAATCAGTTAATGATCTTATTGATGAACATTTTAAAAGGATGTGTGATTCATGGAGAAAAATAGCCCCACCACCGGTTATACTAAAACACAATAACAATCCCTTTGGTGCCGGTAGACATATATCACCAGGCATTGTAAACATAACAACACAATTGCAGTCAATCTGGTATGTGATGTTATTGAAGGTAGCTATCAGGTAGATCTTTCTAAATCTAGCCACCGCAGTGGCACTGCGGAGCAAGGGTACATATTATTCAGTTTTAGTCCGATTGTCCCTCCAGGCTCGTTAATTGTGTCAGAACCAATTAATCCCGTTTACCGGCGAGTTCATAATCCATTTCTGACAAGAATAAATTTCAAACTCACTGACCAGGCAGGAAACATTTTGGACACGAGGAACGAATCTCTTAATATAAACCTGTATGTACGCTCATAGAGCGTTTTTATTATAACAAAAAAAAAATATCCGGATGTTTATTCTTTTGTTTACATAAAATCCGTACACAATGAAATCTAGAAAGCTGTGGCTGCATATTGATTATTCCATAACATGTGCGTAAAGTTATTTTAAGACCGCTATATATTATAACTAAATCAATATCCGCTGTTACAGCCCACGCATAGACTCAGTGTTATACAGAATTATATATATTTCGGAAACTAGAAATATAAAATCTCATTTTAGACAGAAAAATGTGGTTTTTGTTAAGAATATTGTAGTTTTTAGGAATAACGATATGACTGACACATTGGTAAACACATGCTAACTTTTTCAATATGTATTTATAACAAGGTCCGATAGCTCAGTTGATAGCGTGTAGAAACTCTCATCCGGAGGGTCATAGTTCGAAACCTGAGAAAGACATATGTCTGCGGGAGGCGATTTTATGCCAAAATTTATAATTTATTGGGGGCTCCAGCCACCCCCGTCTTCAGAGTACACTAATCCACTACGTCAACACGTGGTGGATTCACTTTTGTGAATAACCCATTGGTTGATCGTTATGGGTTGGTGTGCTAGCGTGACGACGGCATTTCATCATCTCATCATCATATCATCTCATCATCATATCATCTCATCAAAAATATACAGCGGGGGGTGATATGAGGTCGTGACCTTGTGACTTCACTAAAGGGGTACCCCACACAGGGGCCATTCCAAAAAACACAATCGCAAACTAAAAATAAACCTAATGAGGTTCCAGGTCACAAAGACCAATCAGCCTTTGAGTTCTTAGAGTTTCGGTTACGGATATCTAGGAATTCTTGTATGGCAACAATAAACAGAATCTGATTGGTCACAAAATAAGACCTACACGTACAGACAACCCACTGAGCCTCTAAAGTTTCGGTTACGGATATTTAGGGGTCTCTTGGGGGTAAATGTCTAAACAAAGATTCGGAACCTCATTAGGTTTATCTGATACAACTATGGAATGGTAGACCGAATGTCACCCCGCGCTGTATATTTTTGTTTATTTTTATATTAAATATAAAAAATATATATATATATAATGAACCAAGAAAACATCAATGATATTATTTCTGCTATTAAAAAACTAAAACATAACGGAATAAAAATATCTGATAATCTCGACCCTCAGAAAATTATGTGCGATTTTGAATTACTGCAACAAAGAAAATTTGATAATAAATATACACTATCTTCAAACTACAGATTTATAAAATTAATTTATCAATCCATGCTTGAATCACTAGCCATGGTAAACGACAATCAGGTAAAGCTATTTGCACCTCTTGCACGTTCTATCGAAAATATTAAATCCGAACTGTCTCACGAGTACGAAAGAAAAAAGATTGTGGATAATCGTGTAATGCAATTAAGAAAGATTATGCTATCTGATTCTGTAAAAAATGATAATGACGCTGAGAGCGGTGAAGGTGGACCCTTGACTGTAATTATGGCTAAACAAAATCCTTGGGAAAATTAACGTATGTATCTCTCATGGATACCTTATATTATATCCCAACCATGTTTCAGTAGGTAATCATTAAAAATACGGTAGACTAAACGTATTGAAAATTTATTTTTTGCAAAAATCTTTTGGAAAAGGCAGATTTCCGTATATTTTCTGCCACGTATTGTACTGAAGGTGGTACTATGTCAAAATATTTGGCAGCAGAATTAATTGACTTGAACACAATTTCTTCACCATCTGCATTTACGGATTTAACAGGTCTTGCAAATATTGCCCCGCCAGTGTTTCCAAACTTACAGTTTTCACTTTGCGTGATAATACGTAGATTTCCAAGTGAATTATCAAGCTTATCGCCGTTGATGTGATCCACCACATACCCATCTTTGATTATTCCAAAAAAACACTCGTATGTAAATCTATGTGAGTAATAATTTTTCTTGCCATTAGCAGTAAACGCAAGATAACCAGTATTATTAATACTACCTACTGGTTTTTCAATCTACAGTTTCTAATAACACCATCTCGAGATGCTTCATAATTTTTTATTATAGGATGCGCCACAAATTCGTTTTGCTCCATTATATATATAATATTATTTGTCTAAATCATTGTTTTGAAATCTAACCAGATAATCTTCTTCTGTCTTTATAGGAGAGTCAGTGTTATTTTTTTTGTCATAATATCGTTTTAGTTCTCTATATTTTTTCCGCCACATTTTAGGCACAATTGAGTTTTTCCTCTTACTCCAACACCGCATTTCACACACGGTATTGGTCCTGTACTTCCATTTTTGATACTCTGTGCATGATTTCCGCAGTATTTGTTCACACACGATTTATTACAAGTAGAAGTATATCCAATTTTGAGCCAAGCACATTTGTTTTGTGTTTCAGTCATATACAAAGAGATTAATGTTCAATTAAATATATACTTGCCCTAATTATAATATGGAGGAATTATCCGTTATTGAACCTTCCCCTGCTAGATTTGACCTTGACAGACTATCAGAATATAAACTCAGTACTTCGATGCAGGATCTGGCATTAATGGTAACCGAACGTATTCGTGAAGCAAAAAAGGAATTTCGTGACGATGGTGCAGTTTATGCATGGTCCACATTCAGAGTTGGAAATGTTACTAATATGATGAATGACAAACGAGGAAAAGTAATTATTAATCACCTTGATAATCAAAAATATTTTATTTTAATAAAATTTATTGTAAATACAGAAGAAGATATTTGGATTATTCGTGATAAGCGTGATCCAGTCCGTGTGCAGTCCGGGGGTAATATTGTTCTTTAAGTAATAAATCTAAGCCCGGAATACTTACTGGCATTGATAAACCCTATTATATACAGAGTTATCCAGCAACTGCAGTTGTATATGGAATATTTCCGCTAAATAATAAACCTAATATTGCGGATCTGAAACCGATGAAAATATCAAGAATAAACTGCGTAGCTGAACGAGTTACAGAACATTTTACAAATGCGATACGTGATAATGGTTTAACAGATTTAAGACATAAAAAAATAAACAAATGGGCAGAGTCCGTTAAAGATGCTGGTGCATCTATTAAGGATGTTGCTGAACTAGAAAAGTTATTAAGATTTCCACAACAGTAAAAACATTAACCGGAGAGATATTATACGAACCAAAATATATAAAAAATGGAAACCCTATAACAATCGTTGATCATAATGCACATGCATGGACTAATGCTGTAACGATATTTCCACGAGAAAGAAAAGTTAAATTTTATAACGGTGACAGCTTTGATTTTATTAAAAATATAAGTAAAAGCGACCCTGTGTCTGTTTGGTTATTTCAGAGTTCAGAATATAATCATTACGATCAGTTTGTACGGCCTAACGGTGATATTTATCGTACAGAATCTCTCCATGAAGAAATGGAACATCTTGGGCAGCGCTTTTGGCGTGAATATACCTCTGATGATGTCATAGTTGGACAATTACTGAATAACTGCTTTACCGTACCATCGGTTGCTGCCCATTTCGCTCAGGAGAAAAATTCATGGAAAACGACACGATCGGAATTCCTTGAAGATGTCAAGAAAAGCTGTATAGAATATGGTCACGGTTGGTTATGGAACACCAAATACAACCATAATGATGTTATCTCGGTTGATATGGTAGCGTGTTATCCTGGGAGTTTTCTTGGATATGGAGTATGTTCTAAGTACTTTAAGAGATTCGGACATCCTACACATGACATGACCAGGGTTGCGATAAACGGACATTTACCAGATTTTGACTTAACCGGATTTGCTCATGTAGAATTATTTGAATTTGCAGAAAATCTCCATCCGATTACTTATGCTTGGTTTGGAAGACATTTTTCAGAGCGATGTTGGGTTCCAATAGTACTATTGCGATATATGCTTGATGTTGGATTTTTAATATCGTTGAGAGTAACTGAAGCGATTATATCGTATAATTCACAGAAGCAAGTTTGGTTACCAGAACCAAATAGATTTAATATCGATGATACCAGAAAAGAATTCCCTGATACTGATGAAGATCATATTATTAAAATAAATAAATGTAGAAACGAGTACGATGAGAAATTTACAAAAGATCTCGGTAGAAAGATAATCGGTAAATTTACTCAAGGTGGTTCATACGATTATAAACGAGCGTGTACAAGATTGATTATGGACGACGCTGAACTAGATTTTATAATCGCTGATACAACGGAGAAAAATACGTTTATAAACAGATGTAATGCTTATTTATCAGATGGAACGAAACTAGGTACCATTGTGAGCTACTTTGATGGCGACTCACCACAATTTACTCATTTAAGATCTTCGATGTTAGCTTATGTTTCGATAAACCTACTATCGATGATAAATAAATTTCCTCATCACGCTGTCAGAGTCGCTACGGATTCATTTTATGTACATAAAAAATATAAAGATTTATTAAAACTCGGTAATGGTGAATGGGGGACATGGAGAATAAAAAAAGAAAATATATTTAGTTATTCTGAATCTGCCGATGTTGAAATTGTGGAGACATATTACAGAAATAATAATCAAACATCAAAGTCATCTGCACCATCTGTGTACGATCCTGTATCTAGACATAAGACTGTTTATCTTAATGGGTGTGGTGGTTCAGGTAAAACAACTCGTGTAATTAATTTATTTATAAATAATACATCAGATATGATTGTTTTGACACCTACACATAAACTTGCTAGAGAAATAAAGCAACGAAGAGTAAAATCATGTACATATCACAGTTTCTTTAGATGGTGCGGAGACACGTGGACTCCATCGCGGATGGGTGAAAAATATATACCTAAATATATTATATATGGGACGAGATATGCACGGTGTCGTTAGAAACACTAAAAACATTTCTTGATTGGTTGTTATTGAAGAATACTGCTGTGATTATGTGCGGCGATCATGGTCAACCACCACCCTTTGTTGGAGAGTCTCCACATGAATGGCTGAAGAATAACGTAAATTATTATGAAGAAATAAATGATGACCACAGAGCTATCGATGAACCGCTAAAAGAGTTTAAAAAATTAATCAGACTTCAACCAGACAGAGTACAATGTGAGATAATGCGAGGAGTAATTCCAGAGACTTCTATGAATGAATTTTGGACTTTATGGAATCCCGCTGATTTGATAGTCGCGAGTAGAAAGATAGTTCGTGATGAACTGCAAAAGAAATTATTTTTGTTACATAAAGAAAAATTTTCAGATCTACCTGTACCTTTGTGCTATCGCCCAGCAGATACTCGACGACAGAATATTGAAGTTGAAATACCAGGTGGAGACGCTGAAAATATCCGAGTACAAAATCTTGTACTGAATGACATTGTTTTAGTCGATATTAATGTCGTTGAGAATGCGCTGAGTATGAATAAATCGCCGTGGACGTTAGGATACGCTATAACGATTCACTCGTCACAGGGAGTAACTATAACTGATACTAAAATCTGGATTGTAGATGATAGGATCGAGTGGTCAAATTTAGTATATCTCGCCGTATCTCGAGTCAGGAGAATATCTCAACTACATAGGGTTATTATGACTTTTATAGAAAATAATGATCAAATTGTTAATAATGACGTAATAAGAAAAAAATTATCTGGTTATAAGCAGTTTGACAAAAAAAATAATCATGACTTTGATATTGATGTTGAATTTATTATAACACTAAAGCAACTACAAAATAATCATTGCGCAAGTTGCAACTGTAATATGTTATGGCAGTATTCGAATCCAAGACAATTTACCGTAGACAGAATTAATAGTGATCTCGGTCATACACGTGATAATGTGATGCTGACTTGTCTTGAGTGTAATCGACGTCAAGGTTCTGGACGTTTACAAAATTGAGCTTGGTGGTAATTGCGTATCCTCAGGAATTATTTGCAATTGTTCACGTACAAATCCGCGTTGAGGGGCAGTAGAATCTAGTCTGTATATTGGAGGTCTACCAGTGGATCTAACCACGCTAGAAATTTTATGTGTAGTCACGCTCCAAATAGGATCGGTTGCTCTTTTTTTACCGCCTTCAAGTTCGCCGGGTTCATATAAATATCTAACTGTAACATTACCTAATACTGGTTGAGAGAAAGATTCATGTCGTCCGTAACCATTGGGTATATATTTTTTTTTGATCGCATTAGAAGGTTTCATGGAAGTTGCACGAGTAATTTCATTATTCAACGCAACTATCACACTCGGTAATCTTGCAACCCATTCACGAGATCTATCTTTGAGGTCAGTAGATATTTCCTTTGCGTATTGATATCCGAATAACCGCTCGGCAAGTGTTCTATTAAATCGTTCAACGATTGCCTGATCACGATGAATTTCAGTATGTCCTCGTCTGATTTTAACGTTATGTTTCTTCATCAACGATGATACTACTCCAAGAAATTCTTTACCAGGATCAACTTGTAATAACCGTGGCCATCGTAGACCACCACGTTGATAAATGCGTTCAAACGCAGATGCAACTTCAGATGCTGTTTTTGTTGATAACGGCTCCGCTTCTTTATATCTACTAGCAACGTCAACAACAGTCAATGCGTATTTGTACGTGCGTGATTTTCGTCCACGTGTTTTAATGGTATCGTGTGGTAAAAACAGTATATCCGCTTGATGAACTTCATTAGGGACACTAACATCAAAATGCGCGTAATGAATTCTTTTAGGTGGACTTAGGAAGATTTGCCATATTGCCTGTCGTGCTAACCATGATGCAGCGACATCACGTGAAACTTTTGCTGCTTCGGCGAGTTTACTAATCGCTGCTTTACCTCTCCAAAATCCTCTCGGGGAATAATAAACAGATTCCATTATGATAGTTATATAATTAATTACCAGCCCCTAACACTAGTTTACCTTTCATAGCAGTTTTTACTAGAAAACTAGCTAATTTTTCTCTGAGAGATTTATTAGGTATAGAATTTAACGCGTGAATCAATTTCACATCCGCGAGATGTCGGTGTTGCAAATCCTTACTTTTATACGCGACATCATGAACGTGACATGCTTGATCAATCTTATTTACTGGATACTCTCCGGGTCTTGGTTGATCTTGATCATCAAGTCGGATATCGAGACGAGTTCCTGGGCTACAATAATTATATCCGGGTAAATGTTTCTCACCGGGATATTTAGCCCATGGAGTTCCTGGTAATTTTCCTAACGAAGCAGCGATATCACCACCTGTCTTTGTTCCTGACTTAGTCATGGAGACAAATTTATATTTCTTGGTACCACATTTCACACACTTGCCTGTAAGTGCACGTCTTTTATTTTTTGTTGTTACTGTCGTTAATTCAGTAGTATCGGTAGGTGCTCTGCATCGAACACAATATAGACTCATATTATTTATTATATGGATATAATTGACTTTTCTGCGACACGAAAACAAGAGCCAGTAAAGCACCATCCAGCGTTACCAAATTCTATCAGAATGATTATAATAGGCCCATCTGGAAGTGGGAAGACGCAATTATTGCTTAATCTAATAATGCGATGGCTGAAGTGGGATAAATTATATTTAGTTGCGCCATCTGTAGATGATCAGCGATGTTACGAAGTACTTAAAGATTTTAATGAAAACGCAAAATCGTTACATGAAGACAATATCATAGACTTTATTACTGATATTGATGAAGCACCATCCGTAGATGATCTGGATGTATTCATTAATAATTTAGTAGTGTATGATGATGTTATGCTGGACAAACAATCAAATCCAGCTAGAATATTTTCACGAAGTAGACATAAAAATACAGACGTGATTTATGTTACACAGATATACACAAATTCCAAAAGTGATCAGGGATAACTGTAATATTTTAGTTGTGTTTAATGGCGTAGATAATCATACGCTGCAGAATATTTATTATACTTGGTGTTCAGGCGACATGAACATGAATAAATTTAAAAATTTCTTTTCAAAAGCACAAGCTGCTCCCTTTGGTTTTGTAACAATAAATTTACATGATCCTAGGTCAAGATATCGCAACGGACTTGATATACATTTTGGATAAAAATCATAGCAGCAGTAGAGCTAATTTAGCTGAGTGTGGTTCACCAATACTCATTATTGATAATATCTATACTGGCTGTTTAATTTATAGCAGCAGAGAGGGTGAATGACATACGTATGTGACCAGATTGTGAAAAAATCTGGTCAATTAAAGAAGTTTTCATTATTAAGGCAAAAACTTCTTTTTTTTAGCCTTCGTAGGAACCTTTAATTTTCAAAAATAAGGTCTCTACAAAGTTGTAGGGTTCACCCTCTCTGCTGCTGCTGCTTTTTGTATTGAGACTGTTCCAGTCGAGTAAATTATTGAATTGTGAAGTCAATTAGTGTACATCAATGACACAAAAGTCTTGGTAACTTGGTGATGCAGCAAATGTCATATTCACGAGATGTAGATTGGCATTTATCACCATTCGCAGCAATTGGAACAAAATTACTTTCTAGTAAAATGACAATGCTTTATCGACAGTGTGATCATGTCTCTTCGTGTGATGATCACGAGGATTCCTAGACGCTTTCTTGACCAACCAAGCGAAGGTAGTGACAGAGCCGAGAGCTTTGGGCATGATCTTGATAGGATGAATCTTTTACCCCCGTTCGAAGAGTTTCACGCCATAACTAAAAATACTGTACATCGTCTCCTTTCATCACACATACACAAACAACAATACTAGCCCCTGTAAGTAAAACATTCGCTAGTGAAGAAGATTTTTTAAATGGTCACTGAGAAAGCCAAGCTGCTGTCAGATTCAACTATCTTTCACCAACTGCAAATTTCATTTCATTCCGACAACGCTTTATCGATACGTTAAAAAATATTATGTAGTTCTTAAGCGGCCTCATGTCTCCTCTTGTTCGTGAATGCTAGCTTTGCTCCAGGTAAATGTATTTGAACAAAGCCAAGAGATAAATATATATGGGACCGATTTGAGTGTATTATTAAAATATTGGAATGTTAAAATAAGCGCCGGAACCAGTGATTCTTAAAAGTCAAGAGTTTATTTTATCATGATTCGTGTGATCCTTGACTGTATGTATGTATATATATATATATATATATATATATATATATATATATATATATATATATATATATATATATATATATATATATATATGTGTGTGTGTGTGTGTGTGTGTGTGTGTGTATGTGTGTGTGTGTGTGTGTGAGAGAGAGAGAGAGAGAGAGAGAGAGAGAGAGAGAGAGAGAGAGAGAGGAAATATAGATGAGTGGGTAGGTTGCATAACTAGGTCAAGTAATACAAATTACCAACAGGGACAATGGTTAAATAAAAATAAACAACAGAAACCACAATTAATGATGACCGTGTCGCAAACATCTAGTAGTGTGTTTGAAATACAATAATGACTGAAATACAACATTAACTGAAATACAACACTGGCTGAAATACCAAATACAATACTGACTTACTCGTTTGGTAGAAATTGTACTTTCACACTACTGCCATGCGAGACTCCATATTTCTGATAGCAAGTTAAATCTACTTCCTTGTCCGCCTTTTTAGGTGCAAGATAATCTGAGCATAAAGGTTGTTACGAAGTGGTCGATTTGATAAGTTCGGCAAAGATAGCTAATCGCGTTATCTTTTTTCCACCTATATCGTTATAAATAGACCTACCTGTAAATTCTGGCACTTTGATTGACGATGAAGGTCACCAGTCACAAATCTTCGTCAGGGACAGAACATTTAATTTTATTGTGGTGATAGTTGGGGAGAGGGGCTGGGATTGTTTCCAAAAGAAAATTCCAACCTAATAGAGTTTGAAACTAAATATTCCTGCCCTGATTTGGAAGCAAACAATATATCCATTATATTAATCGAAATAAATAAATTATCTCGAGGTAAAATAAGAAAACAAAAATATTCTGCTTCGAAAAATTTCCCAGGCCACCCCGACCCCTGAAAGTTAAATGGTCGGTCCTTTAGTGGCAAATTTCAGTACATACTCCACACTAAGGAAGAAAAGAAAAGATTAACAATGGGTATCAGATCCAATGATTTCAGCCCGATTTTGACTGTCTTGCTTCCTATGTACTATTAAGTGTGTGTGTGTGTGTGTGTGTGTGTGTGTGTGTGTGTGTGTGTGTGTGTGATTAGATTTTTAACATAGCTTTAACAATTTTCCATCGTATCGCAACGACGTCTGCAGTGTGGCAGTTTATGGTCAGAAACTGCCCTAGGATGTGCGGGGCCCAAGGCAGCAAGCGATGAGCGGGGCTCCAAGCTAAAAAACTGCATTGCGGACTTGTTTTCCGTCAGCGCGGGGCCCAAGGCGGTTGCCTCGTTTGCCTTGCCCTAGGGCCGGGCCTGTTGATAGTGATATCGAGCACTGGAGCATCATGCTGCAGACATGTAGCTTCATGTCCTACCCAGTCACATTATCCTGACACCAGGCCGAGCAGTCGTAACACTTAAGTTCTTAGTGCTGAGCGCCAAGCGAGGCAGCTGCTAGTACCACTTTAATTCATTTTTACAAGTCTTTGGTATGACTCGGCTGAGGTTCGAACCCACAACCTCCGCATCCGAGGCGGACGCTCAAACCACTTAGGCCACTGAAGCGGTCCAACAAGGTGGGGGAAAAAAATCCGGTGTACTGCGTCGATGAATGAAATGGCTTTACTTGTTGTATAGGGTAAAAGTTTTTAAAATTTTTTTATTTCTTGCACCATAATCGATATCCCAAATATACTGTTTGGTAAAATCTGTGATATTTTTGATTAATATTATTTACTTATTATCAGCAAATAAATGCGACTGAACCTCAGATGAACTTTCGAAAATGAGTGGGGTGGTGTGTTGGTGTGAATTTAATCTCCAAAGCTTTGATTCTGAAGCAAGTTTGGTAAAAAGAAATACTGAACATATTTCATCTTTTGATACACAAATAATGGCATTTAGCTCCTGGCTTCGCCACTCGTTAAAATATTGCGTTCTTTGCATGACACGAATATCTTCTATGTATTGTGAACGAGAATGAGATACGAGGAGCTTGCCTTGCGTGTTGTTATGTTAACTCGAACTGCCCACTCGAGGCGCTCTCGCTTCTCTCGCAATGCCACTGCCACCTCAAGTTAAACTGGCCACTTTCTTGGTGAAACACCCGATTTTGTCTTTCTTCCTGGTTTTTCAAAGGAATTCACAAAAGTGGAGGAAAACTGACCGCAGTGACAACTCAGAACGAGGCTGATCCCAAATGTGGAACGGCTTGTTGAGTGGCGCTTTTTGCCTACATCCCTGGAGAGCAGTTCAACTATAATGACGGGCAACCAATCTAAACCACTGTATCCCGATGTAATTGGAATATCTTCGTCACTTTTCATTGCGGGGTCTGATATCTTATAGCAAGAGACGGAAAAGGCCGAAAATCATCCGATTCAGCTACCATAGATACGACAGATTACAGAGGGAATATGGCGGTTTATGTTTGCAAAGCGGGAAATTTTGTTTCGTTTTGAGTGAAATTACATTGCTATGGGTGCTAGAATCAGTAAAAATAGGTTATCACCACATTGTATAGGTGATAGACGTGTTAAACTTACAGGTGTTCTGCAGGATAAAATAGATTTAACAAGAAAAGGAGCTATTGCTGATATGGGCTCAAATGCTATTAAGACAAATGAGTCGCATCGACCAAATGTATTCGCGTTGATGGGCAGACGCTGGGGAATTGCTGATGACAGCCATCGTATGGCTGATGAGGGTACAAGTGATGTGACAGTTTCATGCATAGAGGATAACGCTTTGTTACACATTCAAACCACTGAATCGGCAGTTGTTCTTAATCCATATGCTGGAATATTAATAGAGCCAGCAGGATCTGGACATAAAGTTGATGAAAAACGGGCGAATGCTAGACATATGCCGGATACGAAAAAATTAGGCTGCCTCAGAATTTTAATCTACAGAAAAAGGAAAATCGGCCCGAGTTGAACTTGGGCCATGTACTATAAAAGCAATGGCAGGACTAGGTCCCTGCACTGTTGCGGCCGAGTGCATCAGAAGAAAGTCGCCATTCAGGACGTACCAACAGTAATTTAATAGCCACATCGAAAGCGACACTGAATATTTAATATGGTACAACTACTCCAACTCAGCTATTTCATCGCATCCTTTGCTGTAGAGTTTGCAACCAGACTGTGCTCACCATTGATATTCCAGACAGAATGGTTGCTATCAATTCAACCCAAGTACAGCAACGAACAGTCCACAAGCTTAAATCTGCGAGTCAGTATTGTATCTGATGTTTGAGTCAGTTGCCACTATGATCAAACTCAGTGTGAAATAAAAATGTAACAGTTGAAAAAATGAGTGATGGGTGAAGTTCACCCTCCAAAAATGATAAAGTTTCTCACATTGAAAACCATTTTCATATTCCAAAATGCCATCAAATGATTGATGTACAGTTGTAATGAGTCATATGAATTGTACCATTTTAATTTTCCAAAATACCATAAAATGATTTATGTATAGTTGTCATGACTGATGTGAATTTTCATATTCCAAAATACCATAAAATGATTTATGTACAGCTGTAATGACTGATATGAATGATATATGCATTGTTAATTGTACAGTATTCATTGAACATTCCTACCATCCAGTGGTCTGCTTTATAAGACGAATAATCATGTTAACTAAACCGGTTTGACTGTAATTTTAGTCTTATATGCTTGTTTCTTTTTTCCTTTTTTTTTAAATTTTTTCCTGACATTATCTAAATCACTGATATCACCTCAAAATATGTTCCAATTTTCTTACTATTATGTGAAACTGAATTTCGACTTAAGAGTGAAATAATTATTTGTAGCTGTTTTAGTGTTCATGAAGATAATGCAGTACTTCTGCATGTAAGCTTTGTATAATTTTAACGAGTGTGCTGTCTTTGTCATAGAAGTATGTCAATAGTTGCATCATTGAATGTCAACTTAGAAGTTGTTTTCTTAACCACAACCTTCTCAAAAGAAATGCAAATTCAAAAAAAGACGACTGAGAAATATAAGTAGTATAAATTGTTTTTTCCCAGTAATTTCTGACCATTTCTTGATACAGGGACTTACACCCTGAACACCTTAACTTTCTAAAAGTGGCAAATTGGTATTTAACAAGAAACATTAACTGATATCAGTTATTTTTTATTTATTATTTTTGACCACAAATAACACACCTGACAAACTAAGCTGAGCAAGGTACTTTACTCAGGAGTACTCGAAGTACTCGAAACAGTTCAACAGTATTGAGGTTGAAACTTAAAATGAACTATGGGTCGTATGTGCCACCGAATGTACTGTTATTGAACCAGAGCTCCACACTTAGAAAGCACTAACACATGTCCATAGCTTTTCATGATTTTTTATAGAGAAAGGTATTAACTTCACGAGAATCGTTAAGACCCAAATTTTAAACAAAATGATTTGGGAAACAGCATTTTTACATTTGTAAATTGGTATGATATCATTAATAAAGATGGGAATGTGGTATGTTAAGAATACTTTTTGAGGGATGAGGGTAAGAACACTGATTACATGTTACTTCTTTGGGACAATGTTTTGCAACCCATATTGCAGATCTCACATCTGTGTTACCCCAAAATCAGATCTAAACTGCAAAACCTTTAGTTGATGATCTCTACTACCACCAGCACTCATACACTTCATTCTCTGGACTAGTGCATTAGACCACTTGGCCATCCGGGACCCCCAAGATAAAATAATTACAAACTTAATTGAATAATTTATTGTTAGAAAAAATTACTTGTAATAAAAACAACAAAAGTTGTGTCTGATATGTCACCACTTAAGAGGAAGAATAATCTCAAACACAAATTAATTTTTTTACCTACCTCATGTGCTCACTTTTAAGTCTTGTCCTGCTGCAAACTGTGCAGACCCCGATATGCCATCATAAAATGCAGCTACAACTTTGAGTCTGCAATTTGTCAGGAGTAATCAGTAGATCAAATAACACTGACCCTGATCTGTGGGCACATTATATGACAGCAGATCAGGGTGTGTATTGTTTGCAGCTGCAATTTACTTATAGGTGAGTGTAAATGGTACTTTATATGCCACATGTTAAGCATATTCTCAAAGGATCGAGGTCGCTGTATCCTTACGTGTATGACTGATGTTCAACCAATTTCAAGTTGGCTGTAAATATGATGGTTTGGTATTAGAATATTCACAAAGGCTTTATCCAAAACCATGTCTCTGCATGTTTTATTATATTCAAAATGTCATGGAAGGATTGAATGGATGAATTAATGAATTATTGATGTTTCATGAAACATCAACACATGAAAGGTCATATCATATCAAGGTAATCATAGTAAAGTGTCTTGAACAAAGATACAACATGGCAGCCAGTGCCCAGTCTGGTCTTGGCAGGATATAAACCTGCACTCTGGTTATGAGTTCAGCACGTAAACCATTGACCTACCCTGGTTTGAATTAATAATATGTTGACTGGATGCATACATGTATTATCTACTATATACAATATGACTGAAATCACTTGTAAATAATAATTTGGTCACCTGCAAATTTATATAATATGGACACAATCGAAATTTAGTGCATACAGTTATGTCAGATTTTAAGACACGATTAGTGCTATAGTGCCAGCTTTGTTATGCAGGTGTATTATTTGCTTGTTTGTTACTAATTAATAAATTTATTTGACTGATTTGTTTATCCAGATGGTAAGAATAATTACTCTTCTATTGATCCAAGGCATTCAATTCTTCAGAACACTCACATTTTTATTATTAATCCCCATCAGAAGAGAACAACTTAACAGGAATTTCGCTGAAAACCCCATGTAGATATGACTTTCCTTTCAGGATAAGTAGCCACAACAAGATTTTAATGATGGCTACTGTTGTGGGAATGTTGGATCTCAGATTGGCACAGCTTTCATTTGGACCAAGTAGACATCATAAGAAATCCCTCAGGGAAAACCTCATTTTGATATGACTTACCATTCATGAGGAGTAGCAATAAAATGCTCAAGATGGCCTCTGTGATGGCGATATTGGATGTCTGAGCAGCATAATTATCATTTGGTGTAGCAATCTCACTGTTTTCAAGATGGACATTCTAACAGCTATAATCTATGTCCAAGAGGGGCCATTTTTACTTAGAACAAACTAGACATCACAAGAAGTTTCTGGTGAAACCCGATGTCAATAGAACTTTCCTTTGAGGAGGAGTAGCAATAACAAAAGTTTCAAAATGGCTGCTGTGTTGTGCGTAACACTTCCGAGCAATATGTCAAGTAGGTTAGGAGGAACAGCAATAACAAACCTGTGCTAATGGACGGACGACAGGACAGCCACAGAAACTATGTCATCTTATAAGCTCTTCTGGTCTGTTACCAGTAGAACTTAAAATAAATACCAAATTTTTATGTAAAGTATTTTCTTTTATAGCAGAGGATTTGGTCATTTTGTAGTATAACCTTATCAACTGAGATACTGTATTCTTGTGTGCTTCAGTTAGTACAGCTCTTCCTAATTATAAGTCACTTAATTAAAGTCACTATTCCAGAAATAAAGTGGATGTGGACATTGGTCATGGATCCTAGTTTAATATGTAGTAGTAAAACTTACATTTGTTATGTGCGTCATTATAAACTACAATATTTGAATATGTAACATGCTGTGTAATAATTTCTCTCTAAAGTCAATGGATTCCAATTGCTACGAGGGGACTTGTCATTGTTTTGGCAAACTACTCATGCCAAGGGTCAATACAGAAGTATGTTTTGTTTTGTTTTGTTTTGTTTTTGTAGGTTCTAATGGCACTTTTAACATATTATTGGCTATAGGATTCCAAGGACATGAGAATTAAGTGGATCTTTGGATAGCTGCAACCCTTGAATTATGAGTCCATCACTCTTCCAAAGTGCTATACAATTTCCACAGTGTAGAATGAAGTAGACTGACAAGTCTTAGCTAGTGAGGATGAAGTTACTCAAGATCCCATCAGTATAAAGCAGAATACCAAATTTTGTTTAAATCCAGCAAGGTTACAAATGTTTTGCCATGGAAACCAAGATCAAGAGGATGACAATCAGGGGGTCACAACGCCAGGAAATTATGTCAGGGAATACTGGAAATCAAACTCGGGGGCCGCATCAACATCAAATAGCATACCAAATTTGGTTGAAATTCAACAAAGGTTTTACAAGAGTGCCATGAACAGCCCATTATATGGCCACCCCATGATTAATAGTCCTTTACATAGATAATTGAAATTGTTGTGAAGAAGCCATTTTCTTGTTTCAGTCACAGTGATCTTAGCCTTGAACTTTTGACCCTAAAACCAAAAGGCTTTTTCCTTACCCGAAGTGCTAGCTATCCATAAAGTTTGTTAACTGTTGTTCATGGTGAACTTGAATTTTTGTAATTTACTTCTTTAAGTCACAGTGTGATTGACCTTTGAACTTCTAAGTTTGAAATATACTAAGGGTAATATCTCTGTTGCAGGTTTCATTTGTTAGAGAGTAGTTCAAAATGACAAGCACACATGGACTGCCTTGTAAGAAGTATGTATGTGTGCATATTCACACTTTGCAGGCATTATCAGGTTCCAGTTTCATTGAATTTCTAAACATTTCTCCACACTCTGGATAATTTGTCCTCCTCCTGATGCTTCAGACACAATTTGAACTTTTGTCAGTGTCAAATGAAATATAACTTGTGCTAAAACTGTGCACTGGTAAATGTCATATCCTTGAACAAAAGAATTGAGATCTGAGGAAATTGTAATGTTCTCTACAGTGCTCTTTTCTGAAGAATTCAGGATATTAATTTAATCCTTGAAAAATTGTTGTCGAACAAGTAATGAGATAACTACCAGTAATTAAAAATATAAAATTTGAGAGGATAAGTGAATCCGGGACCAGTCATGAATTCATTAACATGATGTTTCTTTGGCATTTTAAAAATTCAATAGAATATTTACCACAAAAAGTCATGAAGATCTCAATGGGTGCATAATTGACCGGCATGTAAATATATAATAACAGAACAATATTTTACACTCATCATTTGTCTTGGGGCTGTTCCATTCAAAAGAGTACATGTTCAAGGTTTAGAAGGCAAGTTTCAGTTCAAGCGATTTAAATCCTCAAACCTGCATGATCTTCCTCCCAATACCTTTCCAATAAAGATTAATTTCTGCATCCATAGATTTCAATGTAGCCTGTGTTCCATGCAGTTTTCATTCCTTGGTACCCATCACACTAACGATACATTAATGGGCCTGCCTTCCAGCCCTGGTATGTAGTTTTTGGGAGTACAACTAATTTTAGTTGGGTAAATGCTTGTCCCTGTCCAATTTGAAATCCCTCCTATAATTAGTTGACAGCAAAATAATAATAGTATGTACTGTATTATTGCTATGAAAACATCATTTTAAATGGAATAGCTCTCAGATTACTTCTGTACACATCATTTTATATGCATGAGGTATCAAATGACCCTGTTGTTTCTGTATACAATATAATGTAACCTGTGACAGTGTCAGGTATCTGGGAACTTGCACCCTGCCTTCACCCAGTGCTGGATTAAACCTTGTGGAGGCCCCTAGGCAGTTGAAATCTTGGGGGGCCCCCCTCGAAAATTATCTCCTAATATGTCAAGATCTAATCAATTCAATATTATTGATCCGTTGTTGCGGGGTCCTTAGGCCAGTGCCTACTTTGCCTATTTGGTAATCCGGCACTGCCTTCATCATATATGGGAGTAGACCATTCTGTTTCATGGGTAAAGAGGAATTCCCAATAAAACAGTTATCACAGTCAGAAAGGCATAAGAAATAAAAAGTCTAAAGTTTGCAGAAGTTCAAATACATGCTGATAACTATGGTTTGTCCTAACACACAGCAAGAACAGATTAGCAAGCTTTCATTTAACAGCAAACATCAAAAGCAACAACATAAATGATTGTGATCCAAAGTCATGTCAACTTGCTCACTTGTTTCTTTTTGTTACATAAGCAATATTTATATTACAGACTCTTAAGGAAATAAAGAAAAGTATCAAATTTAATTCAATAGATAGTATCAAATTTCATGGATATTCATAATTCAATAGATAGTATCAAATTTCATGGATATTCATAATTCAATAGATAGTATCAAATTTCATGGATATTCATAATTCAATAGATGTGCAATGACTTAAGAACTTAAATACAAGACCAAATGTGGAACTATGTTGGAGTTAATATTCCAACACAAGATGATTGGGAATGACAGAATGACAGTCCGACAACAGTTCACAAGTTACTCAGTGCTCTGACTGCTTGATATGTAATGCCATGCAGACTTTGATATGACCCTTATGCTATACTGTACTATGTTTTTCACCAACATTACATATTACTGTTTCAAGTGTATAATGCACAGAAATGGCAATGGTGGTAACAATTCAGAATTTTGACATTATAACTATGAGTTGGAGTTTGAATTTCATTTTAATTTGCTCCCCTGTAAACTAATTAACTTTGCCTTATATGTTTATAGTTTACATTTTGCCTTATATGATTTTGCTACAAAATGCCACCAAAACCTCATGGGTAAACAAACAAATATTTGAATACCAATTGCCTATTGTCTATTCAAATATTTGCAAAAACATATTCTAATTCTAATTTTCAAATATTCTTTTCAGCTCTGGTAATAACAACTCTCACTGATGGCTACTTATACAATCTATCAAGTTTGGGGAATTTCCACCTAGCCATTTTTGAGGAGGAATTTAAAACAGACAGAGGAGTTATTAAATTTACCAAACATAAGCATGGGGATACTGATGATACCTGAGATATTTTCATGGTGTAAGACTGTATTATTACCCTACACAAAAATATGAGTAATTATTTTCTAAACTTTTCAGTATTTACCTAAAATACTAAATTTAATACAGAGCTTTAGATAAGAAACATGTTCAAGTTTCTTATGCAATAAATAACTAAAAATGTGTAAAGAACTGTTGAATTGCAGTCAAACAATGCAGAAAGTTTAATTTTAAGCATTTCATCAATATTAACAATGCCTCTTTGTTTCATTTGTGCATGTGTAAAAATCACTGCTTAATCATGGCGAGAAAACTCATTTTGTATATCCATGCAATCTAATGCACCCTGAGTTTGTCTTGGTCACTAAGATGTTTGATGTGCAAAGGCATGATAACTGTCTTGCTGGCTAGGACTCAGTCTGCTATCATAAGCTTGTGTTGTAATACCCTATTGAAATTTCAGCATGATTACCAACAGTACATTATACACCCATCCACAAGGTTTGATCAAGGAACTTACTCAAGAATTAATATTATTTTTCTTTCAGGCACAAATTCCTTGACCTTAAATTCCAGAACCAATAGGCATCTTCCATACCTTTAGTACAAGTGCTTCACAAACTTCTGTCAAGGTATTTGCAAAAATTAAAATAAGGCATCTTTCTTGCCCAAAGTGTAAGCAATCCACAACCTTTGGTGACAGCATCTGGTCAATGACTGAAATTTTTGTGCATGAACCATTTTTTATTTTTCAGCCAGTGATATCAACTTCTGATCTTTCGGATCCCAAAATCAATAGGCATTTATCTTACTCCAGGCACAAACCATCCAGTGTTTTAGTCAAAGTCTGACATGTAGAACTAAAGTTACTGTGCTGAAACCATTTTTCATGTAACATTTAATCCTTTAATTCTCCCTCTGGAGAATAGCAGGGTATCCCAATTATTTCCATACAATTCTCTAGCTTGAATGTTGTGTGATTTCTAAGGGCAAGAAGCAACAATAAACGTCATATTTGCTATTCTTTTATCACAGTCCATACTACCAGTCCCTCAGGGAAAACACTTAACAGAAACCAGACTTGTGAATGTATGTCTTTTGTCAACACACCAACATATGGTAGCAGGTTCTTTCATCTTCAGCTTGACCCACAGAATCAATGTGATCTAACACATGTATTATGCATTCTCATTGGCCAGTTGAAGAAATAAGCACTAGCTGTAGAGCATGTGACAGTTGCTTTGGTTGGCTAACTTTAGCTTAAGGAATGTGACATGCTTAAAATATAAGACCAATAACAGTAGTTGTTGCATATTACACTGGCTCTTTGATAATGTCAAAACAAAAATCTGATGTGGAAAGTTAACAGCTCCTCAACCGATGCAACACAGTATCAGATGATTGACAATGCAAATCATAATGATGTAAACTGGCATGAACATTAAATATGGTTAAGTTTCTGGTCAGGTGGTTATCAGCTACAAAGCTGACACAACCCAATCAAAATAAGGAAATTGTTCAATTATCATTCATTTGTTGATCTCAAATAAATGTGTGTGTAAGTTTGTGACACTTTCTGGAAACAGGACTGATGGTGAGTTACAAGTATTGTGTGCTATTAAGACTAACAATATATATGACCAAAGCTGGTGGAAAATGTTGATTATAGCAATATTAGGTGTCAACTGCAGTAATTTACTGTACAATTTGAAAAATCTGCCCATCAACCGGTCTTTCAAATATGGATTTTCAACAATTTTCAACCACTGATGAGAAATCGTATATACCCAATGCCTCTATTGTGAAAAGACAAGGATGGAATGCAAATTTTGCAAGAAAGTGACACATACATGTGATACCAAATGTATCATATCCTTCTATAAAATGAATGATTTCATTACTTAATGAAAATAATTTCTCGCACGTGTACCTTAAAGAAAAAATCCTGGGTATGGCATAGTGTACATTCAATTGATAAAGTTCATTAAATTTATTACATGTCAAATTTGAACACCATAAATCCACTTATGTAATAAAAATTGTCCCATAATGTCTTGGATTTTCTGTTCCTGAGGTTCTCCATTTTCTTGCAGAGTGTGCTGCATCTGTGACATGTAACCAGCACTTAGGCTTTTGTTGTGCTAGCATTATCAGTTGTACTGAACACAGCCCAATCATCATGCTTATATGTGTATGCATGATAGAGAACAAGTGTGCATATTAGTAATCATCATCATCAGTCCCGTAGTCTGGTAGACCGTTGGGGCACCACACAAGACCAAACAACCAGCTTCCTCCATTCCTCTCAATTATCCATCTTTCTCAGTGAGTCGCTCAGTGTCAAGCCTGTCCACTCTCGAATGTTGTCTAGCCACATTTTTCTGTGTCTGTATCTCTTTCTTCTTCCTTGTACAGTGCCTTGCAGGATTGTCTTATTAGTAATACAAATGCAATTAAATAAGCACTCTGCAATTTCAGATATAAATCATCAAATATGCTGCCTTCTTTCCTTTCGCAATAACCTGGAAAAAGAATTAACATGTACTGTCCTCAAATTTCATCTGATACCAATGATCATTAAAAACAATAGAGTCTATCTCATCCTGTGATGGATGCATGAGAAGACAAATTAACTATGTAAAATGACATGTTCTGTTATTTATCAGTTTGTTGACCTGATTTATGAAATGCAACCCAGCACTAGCAGTAACATGCCTTCTCACCCTGGTTAATAAAAAGTAAAAAGATTCACACAGAAACTTAGCATTAAATACTGTTTTTACCATATATATTGGGACATGATAAAATAATTTTTTTTCCTGTCCCAGAACTTATGGTGAAAGTTTTTTTTTCTCACCTCGGTCACATGTCCCAAGACTTAAGAAATTAAATAAATTTGTGTTGAATTTGCGACCTGCCCCAGCCCTCCCCACCCGCATGTTGCAATAAAATGGATAAACAAAACGCTTACTTGATAATAACATGAAAGAAACTGACCTTGTATTGTTATCATTTATTCCTTTTTTTCATCATGAACAGTAAAGAATAAATTATATCCACAAACTGTATATGTAGCATAGACATCCATACTGTAGCGTGTATTGCTTGTCCGATAACACATGGCACATTGTTCATTGATGTGAACATTGAGAAACAAATCATGTTTGGTTATACTCATGCACCGGAAGAATGGATCATATGTGTGCAGGAGAAGGGTTGTGTTAACGAGATGATGCTGCAGTGGATTAAAGAGTTTTATCTCAAGTACAGTTTTATATTTTGTTAAATAAAATTTTAGTTGGAGTGCATTTTCTGACATGTAATTTTCGAATGATCCAAAAGTTGTCCCACAACTTAAGACTAGTAAAAACGTGTCCCAGAACATACAGTGCACAAAAAAATTACTTTAAAAATTAATTTATGGTGTTCCAACAAATACAGTGTCCCAACATATACAGTAAATATGGTAGTATTTGTTTTTTTCATGTACAAATAAACTTATTTTTTTATCTCTCAATTATTAATTTTATATTTATATTTTTAATCTGCTGCAAACATTTATAAATCTTGCATGCAGAAGGTGGATCATTCTCTCCCAATTTTGCATAAATAATGTGAAGATGAACTGATTCAACACTTATAAAAATATAGAATCCCCTATTTATAATATTTAACACATGTGCAGAAATGTTAAAGACACAAACAATTTGAAGTAATCTAAGGAATGTATAAAGTCATGTACTGATTCACCAGGACTGTCAGACAGAGGGTGAATAACCCCTATGACCTTTTCATAAGGGTGGGATTTTAAATTTCTACGAAGGGAGTTTTTAACTTGGAACAGTACCTAGAATCAGCTTTTGATGTTGATGTTTTAAGTTTGTTTAGCTCACAGCAAAATGACTATATAGTTTTTGAGTGCTTGCTCATTTTTAAGGCCGGGAAAGTCTCACATTTGGCAGTGGTGGTAGTAGAATCTACCCTATCATGTCTTCTGAAGAAAATAAATACACTGTATATCCTAATGATTATCACCATCACCAGCCAGATAGACAGAGCCAATATCATACAATTCTGTCAAAATTAAATTCTGGCTTACATCTTGATTATCAGGTTAGCTTAAAATTTAATGAAAAAAAAAACAAGATTGATGTCCAGACCTTCCCTTTAGGTGGCGCTCTACAGTTTAGTATTTTGCATAGGATTAGAATTTTAATGAAAAAGACTTCCTCCGGGTTTCCTCACTAGTTATACTGGCTATTTAAAAAAAACCTTGTATATCTTAGGTGTTGTTCAAAGAACCTTTAATTCCCTTTATTTTGGTGTATGATTGATGGGTGTAATATGGGTTATAGAGTATACAGCTTAGCCTTACTCCAGATGTGCACCTTTCAAAAAGTGCTAGCTCCATTTGGTCATTTTCACTTCCTGAACTTCAGAGGTAAATTGTAAAAAAAAGAGCCGATAACTTTTTTTACATTTTATATATTTGGTAATTCATTCATTGCACTTTCAGAAGCTGGTATTGTCTAGTCTGGCAAAATTCATTTTCCCTATTTTAAAAGCTACAATGGATAGTGTACTTTAGACAAATTCAGGCTGATGTTTGGAGCACAAGGGAGCAGTCATTTTAGTTAGCAGTGTGCTAAGATCATTTACAATTTTCAAAAGTACAATATCCAAAGAAATATCAGGCACATAACATCAAAGTAGCATAGAGGTATGCCAACATTCTCTCCATTGTGCATGTTTAAAATGCAAACAACTTCACCATATATGCATCACTCTTTCAAAAGTACATAATAACTGGTGAGCGCCCCCTTAACTGTCCTTACTGACAGTTTTAAAGAATGCAAAAAATCTCAGTGAGCTCTCTAAACTAAGAGATTTTATAATTAACATCTCCCAGGGCTTTCACATTTGATTTCGGGGAAAACCACAGTAAAAGCTTAGCACATTACTGTATAATTAGGTTTCACACAGACTGACAATGTTTTAGGACTTGCCAAACAGAAACATTGTTTAATTAACATCATAATAAGTACAATTTTTTTTTTCAAGCATTTAATGCCAGAACATTTTCTGTCAAATTGGTCAAATTTTGCCAAACACTTCAGAGAAGTCTTTTTAAGAAATTTATATATTTTTAGTAACACTGTCCTTATTTGATGGTGTATCACCATAATTTGTACAAACATTAAAGGTCTTTATGCCAAAATGACTGCAGTTGCATCAGTTGATAAATGTAGGGAAGATTTACATGGTCAGAACATAACCATATGATCAGACCTACTTGCATTTATTTCTGTATAAACTGTCAGGAGAACTACATTGTACTAGCTTCTGTAAATAGAGTCATGTGCAAAGCAACTAATGTAAACACTAATTTCAAAAGCATACACACTGCATGACTTTAAAACAAAATAAAAGTGGTGGGTTTATATTTTATTTAGAAAATTTAATAAACTGATTTGACAGAATCAAATAAGAAATCTTGATAATTTTTCTGAAGACAAATAATTCATTTTTTGATTAGATTTGAAAAAAAGCTGGGAAAGTCAAAATCTGTCAAGAAGAACATTGTAGCTATGTTGTACAGCACTATCATTGCAGCTCGTTACAAATGAATTTAAAACTATAGGTAAATCGCTATAGGGATTGGGAGGAGTGGGTTCAAAGACAACATTATAGCAATTGGATTCACAGTCCTACAATGTAAGATGCTGACCTTAATAGGTATGATGGGGGGGGGGTAAAAATCCCACTACTCTCCCATCCTAACTGTCATGGTCGATGTCTTGCATTGTTGGACAATTAAACACCCATCACTATAACCATTTACCAATACTTTTAATTTCATTTGTAAGTAGCCCCTGTAGGTAGCATAAACTGTTAATGAACATGAAAATAGAATTAAAGAAACAAAAATTGGTTATGTGTCTGAACAATAACAATTCAGCTAAAATCACAATGAACTCATGAGAGCATCAAATCCAAGAGTCATTCGTATGTCAAACAAAACAACAAATTGTTTACTTTGAGTATTGACTTCTACTCAGATCACATATGCCAATTTAGATAAAAGATTAAGACCATGCTGTTGAATGTTCAAAACCTTACATCATCAGGTCGCCTACCATTGGTAGAGTTGTATGTTTGACATTGATGTAACCATTACGTTGCAGATGGAGAATCCCTTGTTCTATAAATAGCTACATAACAGATTCCCTCAACAAGAATTCATACACTTAAATAAGGCTCTAAAATTGATAAGAAATATCTTAAGAAAAACAAAATAGCAATAAAAAATAAAATTATAAAGAATTGCGATTATAAGACTTTAATGTATTTTCTGAGTTTAATGTGGTATAAACTGTCAGTTGCCAACTCACAAAGCTTACATAATGCCTTTAAACTCATATGCTTTCTGTCAAACCGAGTCAGATCAGCTTTTTTTAAAAGAAGTCATTTCAAGGTTTTCCGAGTTTTAGTAACAGAAGCCATATCAGATGGTGGAATGGCATGATTTGTAAAAGTTTGAAAGACAACTATGCCAAGATGGTGGAATGGCACAATTTACAAAAGTTTGAAAGACAACTATGCAAGATGGTGGAATGGCACGATTTGTAAAAGTTTGAAAGACAACTATGCCAAGATGGTGGAATGGCACAATTTATAAAAGTTTGAAAGACAACTATGCCAAGATGGTGGAATGGCACAATTTATAAAAGTCTGAAAGACAACTATGTCAAGCTGGTGGAATGGCACGATTTGTAAAAGTTTGAAAGACAACTATGTCAAGCTGGTGGAATGGCACAATTTATAAAAGTTTGAAAGACAACTATGCCAAGCTGGTGGAATGGCACGATTTGTAAAAGTTTGAAAGACATCTATGCCATGATGGTGGAATGGCAGCATTTGTAAAAGTCTGAGACATCTATGCCAAGATGCTCAAATTATGCTCAGCTATTTTTGCAATCTTTTGAAGGTTGATCTTGTTTAGTAATTGTTTTGCAGCTACTGCACTGTGATCAAGTGAAGCACAATGCAAACCCTCATAAAACTGAGGTTCAAGTTCAACACAATGATAGGAATATACCAAGTTATGAAAACTGTAATTTAGAAATCATAAGCTGAAAGTTGCCTCATTTTACAGGTATCTTGATTGTGTTTTCAACTTCTGGCATATGATACAAATGTTACAAGATACTCTATTAGCAGTACAGGTCTCTAAAGTTATGCATGGTTTGAAAAATAGCCTGATGAAATTCATAAAAATTATCTGTCAATGTTCTTTGCCAAATATATAATACCAAGATTTTGCTTATTTTGTTCTATGCTTCTAAAGTAGGAGGTTCTGTGAAGCTCCTGAGGTAGACAGTTCATATTAACTTTAATTAAATATGTTTTGCAGTTGTCTAAGTCAAGTCCTAACTGATTTGCTTGAACAGAATTTAGTAATTCTCTATAGTCAATGTATAGTCAGCCCTACAAAATATTGGTTGTAGATAATAAAGATGCCTGTTTGCTAATTACCTAAGTTCTGCTATAAAACAGAACTCTCACAGACTTGTGGTACTGAAACCATTTTTCTACTTGGGTTAAAAATGTTAAAAATCTTCCACCTAGTTATGGTTCGAGTGAGATATGGTATAGTCGGGGTATTGGGGATAAGAATATTTGTACTGATCTGTTGAAAATGTGACATATTTTATCCATCTGTTGAAAATGTGATATAGAAATACTGACATGCAAAGGTCAACAGTAAGGACAGGTTGAGGGTATTTATGTCAAAACAAAATTTACGATTTGAATATTGCTTTATTTAGATAAACCTATTTACAACATGTTTTGCAGATGAAATGGTAGACTGTTAAATGCTGGAGACAATTCAGGATGTTTTGAACAACTGCAATATCACAACAGAATCTGTCCATTCCGCAAACTCAACATTACAGAAAAGGAACATCATGCCATCTATAAACTGTTCTCCAACACTTTATGAACCACATGTTAAATATTTTACCAATGTATCTGTATATGAACCCATACATCAACACATTTATGAATGCTTTGAAATGTAACCATACAGACACTATCATACAAATTTATAACTTTTATATGGAATGGAAAAAAGGAAATTTCTGAACACAAGAACATGGCGATATTTCATTAATTGTATTCACCTCCTTATATGTTCTATAACCATTAATTGTGAATATGTCTCATAATTTGGAATGGCAGCATATACAATAAACACAATATGAATGCTTTCTGTCAAGTTTGGTCAAAATCTATTTAGCAGTGTTTGAGAAGTTGTTTAAAGGTGTTTTTATTTTTTTTGAAATATTTAGCCATATTGATCAAAGAATCAGCATCTACTGAATGAATCTGAAAGGTCATGCTACCAGATTACTTCCTATAAAATCATGTGCAAATTGGTCAAGTGGTATATGAAATGTGAACAGCAAATGACAATGGAGGACACATGATCTATGAATGACCATACTGAAAGCTCACCTAGCCTCATGACCAGGAGAGCAAGAAATTATTTCCCAAAAGATCTGTTCTTAAGACAAAAACAGGATTCTGTAAACATGAAAGATTTTATCTCTTCATGACAACTGCACTCTTTAACTTGTTTTTCCCTGCCAGTCTCTTTCTTAATGCCTCCCTTAATTGTTCTTGTTTTTTCTCCTCCATAAGTTGATAGTTTTTCAAGATCTTTTCTCTAAGTTCTTTTTCCTGCCGTAGCAACTGTTCTTTCTTTTTTCTGTGGGCTTCCTTTCTTTTTCTGATCTCCTCTTCTTTCCTTTGTCTCTCTTCTTCCACCTGTCTTTTTCTCTCTTCTTCTAATAACTGTTCTTGCTTTTCTAGGTCTTCTGTCAATTTGATGGTCTGAAAAAAGGAAGAACTTGATACAGGATCTTTTAATTTGATATCTGTGATTATGCTCAGGTGGGGCCATTTCTAATGTATCCTGAAGTGGATCAAAAAATAAGATGCCATACAGGAAAATAGTCAATGGAAACATAAATTCAACAGAGTGCAGTGATTCTAAAACCTAATAAAGTTACTATTGGAAGAACTGAAAGCTAACAAAAAACCTTACTTTTCAAGCTATAAATATATATTTTCAAGGTATAAATATAAGTCTCTTGAAAAGAATGCAATTAGCACATATTACATAATTATGCAACAGTGTCAAAGTAATAGAGCTAAATATTGGTACCTAACATATATCACAAGACTGTAAAAGCTGATCACTGTGACCTAATTTTGTTAGTGGCAAGCATACATAGGGAAAAACATTTTTTAAAGTACGTAAGTGAATGTACTTTTGTCAAGCTGGAGTACAAGGACTTCTTACTTTCCTAACAGAGAACAAGTAGTTGTCAAAAAGTACTCATGAGACAGAGCTCAAAAAAATTGTTAAGTGTATACAAGGAGTACTTCTGATATTGCAACTGCATTGATTTCAGATTCCTTCCACTATAATACATCACACTATGTTTCAATGCATGTTGGAGTTCTTTATTCTAAGCACATTTTCTTCTGTTTGTGCTATCTTAATTTTTGACTTGAACTGGTAATGTTATCATCTTACAAGTTTGTACATATTACTCGTGGAAAACATTTTAAAAAGCAGAAACATTGAATAAATCGTCAAGCAATTCATCAACAATGTTTATCTAACGATGCATAAAATCTTCAAAATGTAATAAAATACAACAGAAGAATGGCAAACTTCTAATTTAATGTTGTGCTTTAACATCAATTAACTCGCATTCTGTAGTTTTCCACTGAGGTAAAATGACACTAATGTTTACATGTAAAATCTAAAGAACCAATCATTACATTTAAGGACACTTGGAATTTTTTTAAAAACAAAAATCCACTCCACCCCCAACTTGTTGAGAAAAAAAATACTCCCGATGTGATTTGTATCAGAAAAATGATGATTTAACTGATTTTAATTACAGTCAAACCTGTCAATAGTGGCCTCCAAGGGAAATAATCCAATCAGGCATTCTTACACAGGTGATCTTTGTATGCAGGTTAATTTTTCAAACGAAGTTTTTGAACAAATAACATGGACTGAATGCCAATATCATTAGCACAGTTGTTACTAATACTACTACAATTACTACTACTATTATTATTATTATTATTATTATTCAGAATCATCAGCAAATTAAATTTAGTGCAATATTCAACAAAAATATAGAATGCATGTAGATCTTATTCTCTCACAAAGTCATGTTCCACACAAGATTACTGTTTCTGGCTCACTTTACTCCATCCTATAAATTAAAGAATCAATGACACTTACAACACCCACCCACCCCAAACATTCTACAAAAAAATCACCAGTCTTTCTCTTGTGCGTCAGGACAAAACACTAATTTCAGTACTGACAGTTTATATATGATTATATGGCCAAGTTGCAAACTTGGTCTTAGGAACAGGTGCTAACACATTCAAAAACAACATCTAATCAGTTGCTCTGCTTGTCAAGATTAAAAGAACTGGCTTACATGAGAGGCCTATGATGATGCGGAATGAAAAGAAACTTCATGTGGCCATTGTTACTAACACAAATCACTAGCCTATATAAACAAGTTTTGTAAATACTGAATGACCCCTGATCCTAATGTAATGGGATGAATGAATATCTCTCCTCAAAGATGAACTTTTTTAAAATCAAATTTAAAAAAAATTAAGATTTCAAACAATACCAGTCACAAAAGGCAACTCTCATTTGAGCTGTTACCAGAGGACTACTCTTTCCTTCATCAAGTTAACAAATTGCTTCAACTGTCTCTCTCTGATAATAAAGACTACTTCACTTTTAGTTTTACCTGTCTGATCCTTTTAAGTTGCATTATGTGACTGGATTACATTGAGAATTAATGAGATTGGAAATGTTTATGCATTGATTCATGTGTTATTCCTTTATATGAACTTGCCAAAAAGTTGAATCTGCATTACACAGCAGTCACACTCAATACACTCAAGTGACAACTTGAAGCTGGGTGAAACCATTACTTGGTTAGGGAATGGCTCGCTGTTATATACAATGTACATGACTTATACAGGAAATTTCTCTGTGGATGGGGAGGTGAATTAGAATGGCCATTGTGACTAAGTGACTGCTATATAAATATGACCATTGGGACAGGTTTTGCCTGTATGTAATACTTATCTGTTATTATGGCACTGGTAGCTCTTTTCCTGCCACTAGTCCCCTAGTTCTCCTCTCCAATTAGTAATTGGAGGTCTAGAATAAAAAATGACATTATCTCAGTCTAATAGCATGGTCCAACAATCAGAATATATTCCTTCTTTGACCTGCTTCGAGACTTAAGGACATCATAGTAAGGATGGAAGAGGAAATTGTGTAATGATAGAATGTGCAATAAGAAAACGTAAATATTACATAATTAAAATTAATTTCACAACCCCAAAAATGTATGGGGGGGTGGGGTTAAACTAATTTTAATTATGTAATACTTAACTGCCGCTATTGCATTACTTTCCTTTTCCGGAACTCTGATTCCCAGTCAAAGGTAATTATTCCCTCCTCCAATTAGTATTGGAAAGCTAGAATTGAAATGAACACACTCCCAGCCTGACTACTTAGTCACAGTCAGCATATGGAATACCACCCTCTTTTGACTTGGACCTAAAGTGTAGGTCATCAGAGCAGGGTGACAGAAGGGAAAATTTGCAAAAGCATTAGGGAAGGGGAGTGAGTCTGAAGACTTTCTCCCTTGGCCTCTCCAAATGCCTCGTCCAGTGAGCAACCTGCAAGAGGAAGCATTGAACTGAGGCTCCTTTCCTTGCGAGACTGCTGAGAAGGTGTCTGCTTTGAGAACACAAGAGAAAGTCCTATTGGGTGACCAGGGTGGGCATGCTTCTTGGCCTGTTTGTTTAAGGGCACAAGGCTGCTACCAGGGACCTGTGATCTTGGTCCCTCAAATTCTATTATACCACTGAGGGGCTGAGGTCTCCAAAGAGCATTTCCACCTCTCAAGGTGCAGACTTTAAAGACTTGCTATGGTCCAGCAAGACCTTCAACATTATCAAGGATGCATCTCGATGGAGAAAAGAAGCTCTGCAAAGAGTGACATCAACAGAGTGAGTGCATCATGCAATGTCTTTGATACAAACTACAGCAAATGCTGAAGCAGCACTGGAGACAATGGTTCCTAGACTGAAGGAGGCTGCCAAACAGAGATCGGCATAGAAGCAATCATCATGAGAATACAAGCCTTAAACTCTGAGGCCTTCATGCTCCCGCCAATATCCCAACTTGAGATGTCCCAGGGTCCAGTGGGTTGGGGGTGGGGTGGAGTGCTTAAGGGGCCAAGCTTGTGACTGGACCCAAGGGCTGGAGGCAGAGACCAGTGGCTGAAATGTTCAAAGGAGACAGACCACAGCTTCTGTTGAATGGCAAACTATTGTTCTTGAGAAATCTTCTGTATAAGCCCCCAGACCATTTCTGAGTGCACAAGCAACAGACAGACTGTACTAGATGCTGCCCCAGACAGTCTCATCAAACTGGAGAGAATCTTCTTGTTCTCAGAGCCAGAAGGCTTAGAATACAAGTCTTGGGAAATGAGGTGGTAAACTTGTCAAATGTGAAAAAATTTTCCTCCTCATACACCTGGCCTGTTAAGTGAGAAGGACTTGCAGAAATCCAGCCACTGGTTCCTCCAAGAAATCATTTGAGTCCACCATGATGGAGACACTATCATTATCCTAAGCCCACTCCCAAGGCACAATGTGTGTTTGTGAACATGTGATCAACCCTACTAGTGTACGCCCTAAGAAAATGTGATTGCCTTCTGGGATCCTTGCTAAATTGTCTTGGGCATGAGTGGCAGTTAACATCCTTTTCGTTGGCCCTAGCCACAGGTGACGGAGCAGGTCCATTGCCAGTCATGTCTGCCCTCCACTGAAACAAACAGAGACATCCAAGGCACACCATTGGGAGGGAGGGGGAGTGATGGGGAAAAAGACTCACTTCCTGGAAAAAGGGGTACCAAAAACCTGCAGAGATTAAAAGGTAACACAGGGAGGGGGATGCCAATTCAATCCCTTTCCTCAGTTGAGTCAGCACAACTAGACTCCCCATCCCCATTGGGATTAAACAATAACAAAAACAGGGGATATCCACCTGATTCCTTCCCTAGACTGATTCTCAAAACCCATCTGAAGCCAGTGGCCTGTAGATGACCAATGATCTGCACCCACAGTGCCCAGTCAAAGATTGGCCCAGTGGTGACAATCTGATTAACAAGGCAGGATTCATTAATCTCAGTTATTGAGAAACTCATCCTGAGAGGGCACCACTCATACCTAAATGGGAGGTACAACTCACTCTCAGGTGTTTTTCCTTCCATGGTAGGGGCCAAGGATCAATCCCTCCCTGGCATAATATTGAGCATCACAGATTCATCTCTGAATAACATTAGTCACAAAACATGCTTGCCCCACAGAGGCAATTAGACTTCCCCAACATGGGAATGGATCCAGACACTCATGAGAATGTACAGGGTAATCTATTCTTGTCAGAGGAGAAAAAGGGGGCCCTTCTTTCTTCCCCAGTATGTGTGTCCCACATCTGGTTAGATCGAAGACAATAAATTGGACAGTCGTCCAAGTGTACACTCTAAGCAGGAGTGGCGAGTGTCCCACCAGGTGTTCCTGTGCCCCCACTTTCCCATACTTACAACATTAGAAGTTCTGAATGATACAAATTCATGCAACACAAAATGCCAGACCAAAAAAAGGGGGCAGATAGTACTTCAGAGATGCTGCTAGGAATCTATCTGATGAGGGGATCTCCCCCTACCTTATTCCCAAAAACAAGTGTAGAAAATATTGGGGGAAGGTGGTAAAATTGCCATAGTTCATTATTTACCTAACACTTAAAAATCCATCTCTGTTTGGTCTCTATTTAAATCAGAATCCTCATAAGATTCTCTCTCTAGTGGCACAAGCATTAACTGGATGACTGTTTCTGAGTTCAATCTCTTCCTTAACTGTGCATGAATACTGTTCTGTTCTGAGACTTCCCTCTCTTAGTCTGACAACTGAAACAGTATATGCATAGCTAGCTCAGTCAGCTTCAACAAGCAGAGAAACTCTTCTTTATGGCTGTTTTGTACAATTTTCCACAGTTCACCGGTAAGAAAGATCCGAGATAACATTGGACTAAAGCAAGGACTGGGGAGACAAACACTAAACTGGCACAAAAAGGTAGGTGATATGCCAAAAAGGAAGGCAGGCAAATCATACTTACCACTGAAACATATACAACCTTTTCAACTGACAATCCATGAATTTCTCCACCTCCTTGTAAATGCTAGGAAGAGAAAGAAGGCAGTTTTAAGGGCAAGATTCTCAAAGGAAGCTTCCCTCAAAGGTTTGTAATGTGGTTTAGATAGCAACCAAATAACAGAAAAGAGGCTCCACCTAGGCATTAACGAGAGACTGGCCTCAGGAGCTCAAAGTACTTTGTCAAGTCTTAAAGATATGGGTCTGACCCTAATATGGAGCCCAAAGAGAATTAAGAGTATTGGAGAGGACTGCTCTATAGCTATTAAAGATAGATACTGAATAATGTTTTTCTTTCAAGAGAAAATGATAAAAGAAAGATCTACAATTGCAGTTAAACAGGGACAGATGGGTTCAATGCATTTCCAATAGCAAAAATTACAGACAAATCTCCACTTGACATCCTAAACCATGGAAGTCAATTGCATTCTAGCCTGAGCAATGCATCTGGCAACCTAGCTAGGAAACTGGTTCTGGTGGATAGATCATTTGATATCAGCCAGGCATGAGGAGATCACTGAACCACAACCTCTGGGGCCATGGGAGCTATCTTGATGAGCCAAAATGTGGAAGTCCTGACTCTTTTAAAAAACCCAAGGAATTATTCTTATAGATAGGACTATGTAGGCATTCAGTTAATCCCACCTCTGACTGCAGGCATCCACCACCCAGATCCTCTGTCTGGCACTTGAGGAACAAAATGAAGAAACTTTTTGATCAGCTTCATTGCAAACAAGTCAATCATTGTCCTTTTCCTCACAGGGATGCTACCAAGTGGTTTAGTGATGATTCTGCAGACCTCCTCCCCTTGCCCCCCCACCCCCCCACATTGCGGTACATTGACATGGGAATGGCAACTGGTACAGAGTTTTAAACTGGGAATTATTCAGATTCTGACTTTCATTTGTTTAAACTGCTTAGGAGAAGAAGCCATGAACCTTTCGAAAATGGGAGCATTTCTTCACTGTTTTAGCCAGACCCATTACTGCAGCCAGGGACCGGTGTTGCTGATTCCTTAACTCCTGAGAGACCACTGTAGAGATTATTGCTCCAAACAACATCTCGGCATCCAGAGGGGTGACAGTTGCTGTGATCTGCCTCGGATGTCTGCAAGGCTGCATCCCTTTTCAGGTGAGGCAGCTCTGCAGAAAATGCCAAAGACATCAAAAGCAAATGTCTTGATGTCTTAGTCATGGTCTCTGAACAGTCATTGATGGAGCCATAGATTCCTCCTTCAGCAGACTGAAGGAGGGTGCTGAAAATAGGTTTGCATGCAAGGCTACAGAAATTAATGTACACACCCAGAGTTCATATCCCTCAAGAACCCTCATGGGGAGGTGGGCCCAGGTTTCTGCCAAAATCCGTAATGGGGAGGAATCCAAATCCAAAGGAGGGAGGGGCTTAAGAGGCCAAGTGAGCAAAAGGATCCTGTGCCTGTTGGCTGTGATGAGAGACCAATGCGCAGGACAGGGGACAAACCATCCTTTCTACTGTCTGGCCCCTTCTTGGCCATCAGACAATTTCTAAGTCTGTTTCCTCATGATCATGGAAGCAACAGAGGTCCATCTTGGGTTGCGAAAACAGTGAACCCAACTTACGAAAAAAGATCAGGTGTGTTGGTTCTGCTAGGAACTAGTTGGCATCCACAAAAAAAGAACAGTTTATCTTCAGATGAGATCAGATCAGTATCTTTTTCAGAATTCGTGAAGCGATCTTCAAGTCCAGGAATATTTGTCGGAACAAATGTTTAGCATGGTCTGCAGCTGATAAAGGTAGATTGTGTTCAACAAGAAAACTCACAAACAATGCTTCAGCGTTGGTAGCTTGCAGGTCTTCCGTCGATGGCTTAAAATATTCCAGAGCTGAAATCTGCTGTGAGTTCTTAATTTTTCCAACCTCTATGTGCTTTTTGCTAACAATGTGCTTCCTCACATCATCTCTGCCACCATGCCCAATGCTAAAATTTGTGGCACACTGTGCAAAAAGCATGATGTATATTTGTGTTTGATGGCTGAATGCACGGCCAATTTTTGGTATATTCCAAACTAAACTTCTCCTTTTGTGCAATACATTTCTTTTTCCTTGGTGGTGAAGATATTTTCAAGACGCGATGCCAAATAACTCAAATCAGTGTTGGCGGCGCATGCGTGGAGCAAAATTCCGGTTAAGGCCCCAGTTGATCTCAAAAACATTTGTAAAACTACTCTTATACATATAGATTAAAATATCACGACCAGCAGTACTGGACCATTTCGGCAACTGCCAATACAACAACTAGCACTTAACGGGAAATCGGTTATTTTATTAAAGATTTAAAATAATTGAGAATTGGGGAATTCAAGATTCTTTTGCATGCAGCATGAATCCGTGAATTGCTGAAAAAGTCATGAAATTCATGCCAAAATTGTGTGGGTTGGCAGCTATGGTGGCTACATGGTGCCAACTCAAAGTAAAGTTCAAAAATATAAATTTGATGAATTGTATTAAAGCTTTAGGAAGATAAACTGTTCTAAATAAATGCAAACACCAAGCAATACAAGATAACACATAAAAGTGAAACTACTAAAATCCTGTAAATGGTACATCAAATGAAACATAAAGGCAACACATGTAAATAATTAAAATGTCTAGATAAAAAGGTTTTGGCCATAGTGGAGGTCCAATCAGCTTAATTTTTATTTAGGACTAACTATGCATCATAAGAAGTCTTTTGGTAAAAACCCAATGTCAGCATTATCATCAATCTAGAAGGAGAAGGCAAAATAAGATTCCACTCATACCTGTGGAGTTGACTGAAAGGTAAACTCAGAGACTTAAGCACAGTTCAAGCTCGGAGATTACACAAGCAAATGTCACTCAACAACACCCTATCACAAACTTAATATGGTCAATACACTTTATAAAGATTCATTTTATATTTTACCATACAACAAATCTGATTTCAGCCCATGGATATTCTGTTGAGTGGAAAAAGAATTTGTGACATGCAGATGAGCATGAGGTTTTCACCAAAAGACTTCATTTGGTTCTAAATGCAACTTTGAGCTGATTTGACCTGTCATATGGCCAGAACCTTCTCATTCATAAGCATACAGGTCACTTGACAATCATGGACAACACCAAAATGCCCCTTCCATAGAATATGTAGATAGTACAAGAAAGGTTTCAAGTTCTTTCAAGTGGTATAATATTGAAGACATATCCCTATGATTTGTATTTAACAAAGTACCTTAACTTTATCAAACAATACTGTCAACAGCCTTAGTGATTCTAGTTTCCTCTGTGCTAGTAAGAACTTCCTCTCTTCTAAGGCTATCTTCAACTGCATTTTCCTCTCCTCTTCTTGGTGCTTCTTTTCCAGTCTTATCTGTCGACGTTTTTCCTCTCTTTCTCTCTGCCTCTCGAATCTTCTGTCCAACTTCTCTTGCCTCTTTCTCTCCCTTTCTCTTTCATCTTCTTCTTTCCTAAACCTAAAAGATATTTAAACAAAAGTATTAAACAATGTGAAATTCAGGATTTCCACACTTTCTGAGGAAAATAAACATTCCAAGTCTTTTTCAGGTTTTCTTCCTGGATGAAACTGATTGTTTTAGATTCACTTATGGTAACAGAATCAACAACATTTTGGCATAAGAATATGTTTTTTTTTTTCAGGGTGGGATGGGGTAAAAGTAATCTACTACAGTAACTATTGCACTGCTTTCCTTTTCCAAGTCCCCAGTCCAAGCTAATTATTCATTCCTCCATTTAGTACAGGAGTGTCAGAATTGAAAAGTACATGATTCCAGTCTGCCTCCTTTGTCACATGGAATACCATCCTCTTTTGACTTGGACCTAGAGAAAAGGATAGCAGAGCAGGCTGGGAGGAGGAGGGAATCTTTGCCATAGTTGTAGGTAAGTATTACATAATTAAAATAAGTTTACTACATCAGTAAAATTAGTTTATCACACACCCCTCCAAGCTACATTTTAACAGTAGTTATAGAGCCTCAACAAATCATGTATAGAAAACTATTGTAGTTGTACTTATGCTTCCAGTAGGTTTGTACAAGGTTGTGCCGAATGAAAAAAATTACTTCACTCTGATGTACCAAAGATTGAAGGTAAAAGGCAAAAGTAGTGTGAGACAGCCTCAAGGCAGTTCTCATATCTTCATCAATAGATAGGCCCACAATATGGCAATACTCCGAACTTGATGGGCTTTATTTCAGATGAAAGAAAGATTCCTCTCAGTGAGGGGCTAAAAACGCTCTCTTGATAGTGAGGGCAATCCACCTGGAAATAGTAGCAAGTTGTTGTTGTTTTGGTTGTAATGCCATTTTTCAGCACATGATAGGCTATATATGGTGGCCAATGTAACTGGTGGCAGAAGTACCTGGGAAGACTCCAGTAACAGCCACCAACCCCTGGGAAGCTACTGACAAGCTTTCTCTCATGCCCACATTGGCTGAGCCCAAGACTCAAACCAACATGGATAACGGTGTGATGGCAGTGATTGGTAAAGACAAGAGCTTTAGACTACCTGGGGCCCCAAATAGTAGCAAGTGAAATATCAGAAGGACCCTTAAGAGGTGTGAAAAGATGCTTCTGATTCTTCTCCTTTTAGAAGAAGCTGCATAAAACCTTGATGCCATAACTGGATAAAGGAACCTACCCTGATTATTACCTGCACAGACATGATTAAGATCTCAGAAGGAAGTGGAGCTGCTGAAGGTATATGATCATTGGCCAGAAACCTAAGTTGTTACAGAAGAGAAACTGAATAATAGTTACCACCAAGCTATAAACAACCCTTTTCTACTGACAAGGCATGAAGCTTGCTCCTTCTCTTTGCTGACACTAAGGAGAGCAGGAAAATAGTCTTAAGGGTAAGGTATTCAAAGGGAGCTTCACTCTAAAGTTCATAAAGGGGTTCTGACAATAGCCAAGGACAACACGAAAGATTGCACCATTTGAGACAAGTCTCTCTCTCATGCATGGTACTATAGTCTGGCAGACACAGGATTAAATCTATCAAACTTCAAAGCATCCAAATAATTCCACAAGCTCAACTTGGGAATTGGGAGTAGCATGTGTCATCATACATCAAACAGATGCACAGAAGTTTTTAAACTGAGTAATAAGCATATAGTGTACACAGATTACATGTGAGTTATTTCCCTTCTCATCTTACCATGCAAGATGGAGTGAATACTCATTTTTTGCACCAGTCCATAGTGAAATTGGCTGGCAATGGATGGGCGGGCTGCAGGCAATTTTGCAAGCTGCTGGGCAGATTGATCACTTGATTTGAGCCAAGCATGAAGGTGGAGAATCTGTGTGTTGTTGCGAATGAGTGACCCACTTTGCTGTGACAACAGGTCTCTCCTCTGTGGTAATCTTCTGGGTTCATTTTACCAACCAGTCAATGAAGTTGTTGAACCACAACCATTGGGGAAACAGGAGGACAACCAGGATAACGGGCACTTGCAAATTTATTTTGTGAAATGGGAAGGCATATACATACAGATGATCACGCTACTGAAAGCATCTACTTCTCAGGCCTTTGGATCTGGTACTGGAGAGACATAAACAGGGAGCTTGTTTTTCGTCTTATAGCAAACAAGTTCACCGCCAGTTCTAAAAGTTGCTCTGCTACAGAATGGTGCAGAGACCATTCTGTGAGGACACCTGACCCACTCCAGACATTATTGTCTGACAGGATATCTTGTTGCCTGGAATACGGCAAACTCAGAGAGTGATCTCCTCCAGGGATGCCCATAGAAGGAGGTTCCAGACTCTCACAAAAAGAGAAGAAGCATGTGCACCTACCTGACACCTGTCTAAAGCGACCATAACACAATGAAAAATCGGACTTCTTTAGGTTTGCGATAAGATCAAGGCGGGTCACCACTGACCATCAGAGGGAGAGATCCTTCAGAAGAGAGTATCTGAATACATAGTGCATCAATCAGCTATTCAGAAATATCAGAGGATGGGAATCCTTAATGACAAAAAGTGGGCTGCAACTACTCCCGTGGAGAGAGAGAAAGAGTGGAGAGGATTAAGAAAAAAAACCTTCACCATCTCCCCACGCATCTTGACAGAGTTGCTGCAGTGGCTCACAGAGAATTGCTCTATCAAATGGACATGGTTTACTGTGTATGGCCCCTACAAGCAAGTTCTTCAGAGGTTGACAGAGAGAGAGGTGCCAATTTATCCACATCATTATCAACTGATTATAAACATTTAATACTTCTAATGAAGATAATAGTTCTAATGAAGATAATGTTAATAGGTATAATGCCAAATAAAAATTTTGATAATATTAACAGTCACAATGCCTCGCAAACTGTATTAATACCACTGTAACTTTTTTTCATTTAGAAAAGACTGATCAACAGCTTTTGCAATAAGTTTACACTTTTACTTTATTCCGAGAAATCTGAACAAACTTGTGCATCGACTTGAGTTGACCTTGTTGAGCTTCTCTTGAAAAGTGTACACTTATCCAACTTTTTAAACACGAAAAGTTATCCTCTGAGGTGTGAACAATTAAATTCCAGATGACAGCCACTTCTGTTTGAAAAAAAAGACGAACAACAAAACTGTAAAGTTAACACTGAATTTACACTTTAAAGCAAACCACGTGTAGTTTTTAAAGAGTAATGACACAGTCACAAGGCTGAATATACATGTAAACAACTATGAACTAGTTTAATTCTGACTGCATATATACTGTAAGGGACTGGTCCTTTAATTTATTGGACTATACTGTTCTTGCCAATTGGGGTATCTTTTATTTATTCATTCATCACAAGATAAATTTGTTTCAAGTAAAACAAGGAATTAGATAGTGTCCTTCTCATACTACAAATCAAAACAAGACAATTCTTTTCAAGCATTTACCCACCCCCATAGAAACTTAAATGGTCTCTCCCTAATAAAGACTTGACTTCAGTGGATGTCTGCAGAAATAAAGGCAGTGACCACTGTAAATAATGTTATCAAATGTAAACATCAGAAAATTTTGTCAATTTCAGCTTAAGATGACTTCTGAAATTTTTTATTGTTCATATATATGATTGAAATAAACATCACTGATTGTTAAAATGGTATATGAATCACTCATGACATCTCGGTCTTTCCATGGGTGATCTTTATTCATTGGTTGTGCAAATGCCAATCAGTAAAGTCAACCAGCCCCTCCAATGCTAGAGATGCCATTGGCATGCTGGCCTAGGCGTGGTGGTGATTTGTAGGTATCTATTGCTCCATCACAGAGCATTACTGTGGCGCAAAAGTGGATCCCTCACCACGACATGATAATTATATTATAGTTACAGAACTGACTTTATGTATGAGTGCGGGCCAGAAAAAAATGACCCCTTGAAAGTGTTAGTGAATTGCTTTTCACTGATCATGATGTAAAATTCTTGGGCTAAAATGATTTAACAGAAATGTGAATACACATGAATTTTTAACATTGCAAATAACTTGAAGTACTACATAGAAACCTTTCAACCTTTCCTAAACACTCACTGAATATTTTTTAATTGTTTAAATATATGACTGACATAAAGAAGATTGATTCTTCAATCAATATCTATGTTGACGGTCAGGCCAGCACCATTTTCATTTAGTAACGACATCATAAGTATTTTGTGCAAACCCCATGCAGACATGACCATCTTTCAGAAGTAGTGATAACAAGACAAGATTTTCAAGTCGGGCACTATGGTCACTATACTGGATATCAGAAGGGTGAATCTTTCATCTGGAACTAACTTTATATAAAACAAAGTCTGTCAGTGAAAAGCCCATGTTAACTGGACCATCCATTCCGGATACATAGCAACAATATTTTCAGGATGGCAGCTATATTTTATGTTTAAGGTCAGGTCCGTCAGGAACTATTTTCATTTACTACCAACTAGACTTTATAAAGAGTCTTTTGTTGAAATCACAAGCCAGTATGACACCCAGTTCAGACGATGTAGAAATAACATGATTTTCATGGTGAATGACATGATAGCCATATGAGAAGATAGACTTGCATCATTTTTGTTCAGGACCAACAAAACATCATAAAACATATTTAAGTGAAAATTCCTGTCGCAATATTATCATCCATTCATGAGAGGTAATGATAACAAGTGGCTCTAACTGATGTCAGATAGGCACTATTTGCATTCAGGACCAGCTAGACATCAAAACAAGTCTTTCAGTTAAACCTCATGACAATATGACCTCCTGTTCAGTTTGTGTACTATTAGGTTGCTGAGATTGCCACTGCTGTAGTTATATTGGATGTACCGGTATGACAACATTAATTCATTTATGACCAAAATGAGATAATATGAGGACTATCCTGAAAACCGCATGTTCATATGACCATCTGGAGAAGTAGAGATAAACAGATTTTCAAGATCACCACCCTACTGGTCAGATCAGCACCATTTTCAATCAGGACCAACCAAACCCGAAAGAATTCTTTTAGTTAAAACCCCATGGTGATAGGAAAATATTTTCAGGAGTAGAGATAAGTTTTCAAGACTGCCACAGTGGAAACTACATGTATATTGAATATCTAAGGGCTTAATTTTCATTTATAAGAGACAGTAAGAATATTTCGTTTTGTGAAAATTTCATGTTGATCTGGCTGTCCACTCAGGAGTTGAGATAAAAAGATTTTCAAGATATCTACCATTTGGCCATGTTGAATGTCAGACCTGCACAACTTTCATTGAGGACCAACTGGGTATCACAAAAAGCCTTTCAGTTAAAAACCCTATATCGATATGACCATCCATTTAGGAGGAATAGTGATAGAAAGATTTTCAATTTAGACATCATGGATGCCTTGCCATATCTGATATCCAAGGTGTGTATGTGTCTGTGTCTGTGTGTGTGATTTGGATTTTTAACACAACTTCAACAATTTTTCAGTCATATCAATACAATGTCTGCAGTGTGGCAGTTTAGAGTGATGTCTAGCACTGGGGCATCATGCCGCAGACATGTAGCATCATGTCCCACCCAGTCACATTATCCTGACACCAGGCTGACCAGTCTTAACACCAACCTCTTAATGCCGAGTGCCAAGCAAGGCAGCTGTTAGTGCCATTTTCAGAATTCTTTGGTATGACGTGGCCAGGGTTCGAACCCGTGACCTCCCGCATCCAAGGCAGATGCTCTATCCACTAGGCCACCGGAACGATATTCAAAGGGGCATGATTTTCATTCAGGACCCACATGACACAGGGATGAATGTGTTTGTAAAGCTTCATGATAATGCTTCCAGTAGTTTAGGAGTAACAATAACAATTCTTTACTAAAGAATGACACACAAGAAACCATTGCATACACCTTTCTGGTCTATGACCAATATAATTAAAAATGGCTATTAATTATTGTTACCTTTCTTCTTCTTTCCTCTTCTCCTCTTCATCCCTTTCCTTGCGGACTTTTTCTTCCCTCTCTTGTTCTAACTGTTCCAATTTCTCCCTTTCTGATCTTCTTTTTCTAATGGCTTTGTCAGACAGATGCTTAGTCCTATCAAAATCAACCTGAAAGAAATCATTGTTCCAGGATTACACATCACTATACTGTATTGTATTGTAATTCTTATTATAATAATTTAGCCATATTAATAGCATTCAATTCTTTGGAATTTAATAAAGGACTTTTCTTTCTTTCTATTTGACATGGAGATGTTGATCATTTCTTACAACAGGCCATTGTAAATTTGTGAGAAAAGGATCCCATATGTACTGCTCATTATGACAACATAGATCCTGATCTGCTATTGCAAAATGTGATGGCAGATCCAAGTCTATGTTGTTTGTTCTCCAGATTATTCCTAACAAAATGCATAGACTTGTGCATTATGTGACAGCAGATCTAGGTCTGTGCAGTCTGCAGCTGGATTGAACTTAAAAGTGAGTATACAGTGATAAATCTATGTGGTTAATTTTTTTTGGCTTATCAAAATGCTTCAACTGCCCTGAAAATTCAAATCCATTTTGTCTTTATTAGCACTGCTTCAAATCAGCATACTATGATAAAACAATAAGTACATTCATCATTAATATATTCAACACCTCAAAATGAGAGCTGATGAACATACAGCTCATTTGGTATAGCACTGGACTCATATTCTAACGGATTGAAATACAATACCCACATAATCAAGCCCAGGTCAATGACTTGGGAAGGTCATACAGCTACCATTTCCTGAGCATGATACTGCTAATAATATCTTAATAAAGCTGTTAAAATCAACAAATCAATCTAAACCAGGAGTTTTTAACAAACTCTGTTCATGGAAAATGAATGCACAACCAGTGCCTAAGAATCTGACCTAACCACAAAACTTTGCCATTGTGAAACAGATCGACAGATAATATCCTACCTTGCTTGAAGTGGGAGATATAAAAAAAAGACCATGAACAGGCAAAACACAAATACCATCTACACTCACATATGGGTCAATCCAATTGCAAACTCTATGGACCCAGACCTTCTGTATCATAATGCACTGGAATTCCCGAGTCTATGCAGTTGTTAGTAGTAATAACATCCTCCTTGACCTTCATCTGCTGGCACATAATGTGAAGGCAATGTAAATCTATGTCATTTGCACATGTAAATGAGTAAATATAGTAGATAAGGCAGAAACTTCAGTTTAATGAAAGCATGACTGAACATGGGAAAAATCCATACAGTAGGAATGAGGAAGTCCCTGAATGCAGATACACTAACATCATTTTTATAGTGTAAAATAAACACTGACACCTGCTGCATAGTCTTTAACCGATGATTACATTTTGAAAAGTGCAAAGGGTGCATGTGTTGCATATAACAATATGTGTGTGTTACAAAACACTCAAAATCAAAAGAATAAAATAAAATAAAGTTTCAGAGATGTAAATAATTATGTACATGTGTGTAAAATTCATTCGTTTATGGCATTTGTTGTTTAAAACTGTTCATATTATATAATGTATGAATAAATTTTTTTGTGTAAGTTTATTTGGGTCTTTGTAAAGTTTTTATTGGTCTGGCGTACAGGTTTTCATCTCAAGAGGTTGACAGGTACGCACATTAGTATTATAGATCTTAGCACATGAAGTAACTGAACAGACTATCTTTTCTTTCTTAAGGTAATATTGGTAAATACTTGTAAATTTGAATGAAGCTCAGTTTGAATAATCATGTAACTACTACATGTATGAGTGACCAACCAATGAATCTTTTTGGTAGTGGGTGGATGTGTCCAACTAACAAGAAATAAATATGGCAATGTTGGACAAAAGGACTTAAAGTTCAGGCGAGTGATTTATTTAAAGTCACTTGCCCTGGACCTGTGTCTAAATTTTTTTCTACATGCAAAGCAACACAAAACAGCAGATATAACCAGCCATAAAACCAGCACAAAAACTGACCAAGTGCCATTACCTAGATTAAGTGAAGTGCTAAATTAACACTAACTTTCTGGTGTAAAACAAGCAGCTAAATTAACAACATACAAATACAGATCTAATTGGATTCATGTCACTGGAGGTACTGCCTCATAAAAACTGGCAGATCATCATGATTACCTATTAGAAAAATCATGTTTTATGAAGAGGGTCAACCAAACTTACCATTATACTCACTTGTAAGTCCAGTCAAACTGCAAAAAAACAAAGATTCTGATCTGCTGCAGTATCCTGCACCAGCAGATCATTGTCTTATGTCTTTTTTTTTTGTCCACCAAACTTACCAATTTTATACTCGCTTATAAGTCCAGTCAAATTGCAAAAAAACAAAGATCCTGATCTGCTGTAGTATCCTGCACCTGTAAATCATTGTCTATGGTGTTTCATTTTTTTTTACTGATTATTCCTAAGAAACTGCACAGGCCCAGATCCAGCAGCATATTATGTGATGGCAGATCTGAATCTGTACAGTTTGCAGTTGGACTCGACTTATAAGCAAGTACATCCCTGAAAAGGACAGATGTTCTAAGTTAATTTTTTTCTATATGCATATAACTGCTGAAACCATCTCTGATATCCCTGCATGTTCAGTTACATATTTAACAAATCTGTAAACATTTACAGGCATTTATCAATCAAAGCCATTTACACATGTAAACATTGCAGCCTTACTTGAATGTGAATATACAGGTCAACAACCATCATCAAGTGATCGTTTTTGTTATTATTTCTACACTGTCAGTATAATGATAATTTGTATCATTTTTTAAATATTTAATTATTTTGGTTGCTTGTTTTATTATTTATTTCCACATATTATTTATTAATTAATTTAGTTATTTCTTTATAAAAAAATTTCTAGTTCAAAAGCTTTTAGTTTTTGTTTTATAAGTGAACATAAATGTAGACTGGGTTTCATTGTCATGTACAGTGTTATGCAGTAGAAGTTTAGCATTGAAATTTCAAAACAGAAATTTCTGGTCACTTACTGCAGCAAGCACAAAGTACCAGCAGTAGAGTGCCTGTTTACCTCAGTGTTCTCCAACCATGCGTTTGACCATTTTCAGAGTACTAAGAGTGATTCTTCTCTTTACATTGTGTCAGTGGATAGGAATCAGGAAAGTGAGCTTTCCACTGTGTGGAAGCTATCTTCAGCTGTAGAGATATGTGAAACTGACGATAAAACATAAGACTTTTTTTCTAACTTCCACCTCCCTTTCCGAAGGAAATATTTACATGAAAGTCAATGTTTTACTTTCATTATTAATGTATTGTATACAACAAAATGAGGTGGGGTTAATTTAGCAATGTTGTGAAACCAATGCAAAGTTAACTGAGAACTTCGAGATTTGGGCCTGTTTATGTGAAACTACAGACTCTAAAGTAACTATTTAGCCTGAATCACCCCCTATTATGAACCCTGTAAGTTTCTGGATTCTCTCCAAAATGAATTGTAAACGATTGGCAAAATAGCAGACAGCTTCCTATTTCATGGCAACAGATATTCCTTCCAAAATTATGTCAAAATTTTTTGACAAACTATAGGGTTAGTCGACATTGGTAATGGTCAATACACACATTGTGCACTTTGATTCACCACAAGGCCTGAGATTTGTCTACCTAGTGTAATGAAGTCATGTGTTCCAAATGTGAAATGCAAAATGACTTGTTAGACTACTTCATATCTGAATGTATTTTTTTATGAGATTCTACATGCATCCTGTATTTTATTTTATTGTGAAAATGGAATAGAGTTTTAATAATCTTTAGTATTCTAGTTTGTTGACTTATGTCTGCTTGGTAAATATGCTGCAAAGATTCCTATCCTTGAAAGCACGGAATTTTAATACATGTATGATGTGAAAGCAACTAACTGTGCCATATAGCCATAAGGCACAAGTATTCCAATAGCGCCTGTAAGTAACAAATATAATCATTATTATAATGCAGTCTTAAATGGTACTATGTAAGATCAATAATCGTTTCATATTAAGGACTTGTTATAAAAAATCACTTTTTATAGCAAGAACACAACAACAACAACTTTTACTACCTCTACTATTTATAAAGGAAACTTCCCCACAAAATTTGTAGAAAATTAAAAACAAAACTAATTTTGATTTATGATATAAATTTTCAATATGCTATAATGAACAACTGAACATAAATATAAACAAAAAGTATGAGTGATGTGGGTTAAGAGGTTAAAATGCATATGCCTATTTGTCAAAAAGTCCCCTAAATGCAATACAAAAATTCAAATTCTACGGATGGGGGGCCCAACATTTTATCATTGGAATCATCCCTGCATGTACATATAGGTTAGGTTTTAACTCCATTTTCCAATCTGGTGTGCATCAAAGATTGGCCATTATAATGGTTATATTTAGTGGCACAAGATCAACTAACGAAATTTGCAGGGAAAGTTATGAATAACCGCAATGGTTGTCATTATGTTTATTACATTAAATGGTTGTGTAAACTGATTTACATTTTTTGGAACAGACAGCACTCTCTTATTGTTACGTGCTTTGTTACAACACAATTCCAAGATATAATGTTGTACCACAGTGGAACCCATGACCCAATTCATGCCAATGTATAAAAACATGAATTGATAGAAAACGATATGAATCTTATTTTTATATATTTATTTCCTTTTCAAAACACTATTACTTAACAAATTTGATCACTTCTTCTATGCCATAGTTCAGCATACAGTACTGTTATCTAAATATCACAATTTGGTCATGCTGTTCCAACAGTTCGATTCATAAAGCTGTTGGCAGCTATAGACTCCAACTACCACACTATAATGAGGAAGTGCTGCATGTGTAACCATTGAACCTTTCTCACAACTGCTGTCCAACTGGTGATATTAAAGCAAATCAAATGAATAATGCAAAATAACCAGTAACCATTAAGTAATTGACAGAGCAATATATATAAGGAATTCATTTGACTAAATTTGGTTTTGGTTTTACAGCAAAATAAGTCTATTACTTTGTCCTGAGGCAATTGAGTAAAGTACCTCGCCCATGGACATACCACAATATCTGGCCTAGGCTATTCGAAGTATAAGATTCAAGCATCTACATTTTCTCAGTAAGGAGTCCAGCATACTAATTACTGAACCTCCATGACTCCTGGTAGGATCTTGAGACTACTGTAAGAAGCAGAACATTGCTTTTGTGTAATAAATAATAAAATAAACAGTTCAGATCCAAGGTGTATCTCATCATTTTTACACAGCTACTCTTTCTAACTCAAAGTTTCCTCAGATAAAACAATTGACAGTAAATGGTAAAATAAGTTGTCAAATTTGCTATCAATTTGCTATGACCAACTGTTGGGTAAAGCCCGAGGTGGGAGAGGAGAGGTGAAGCAGAAGCGAATGTGTAGAAAGTAGACCCATCAGAATAATCTGTGTTCGAGGCCAAACTACAAGGAGAAAACCTCTGGCCCTGAGCTTCTAACCACATTCCTTTCTACATTTGTATTTATATTTTATTTATATTTACCTTAATATTTGCACAAAGAGCTTTATCCTCATCTTCCTTATACAGAAGTTTCATGCCTCGTAAAGCATCCATTGCTTTCACAAAACCAATATATTCCTTGAATTGTACAAATGCTTCAAATGTCAAATCTTGTCCAAATGTAAATGTCTGAATAGCACCAGGCTTTGCTGTGGCCATTTCCTTCCTGTATGGATCCAACATTGGAATATCTACACAACGGATTTCACCAAATACTTCAAACACTTTCTTTAGCACCTGTTCGCATGGTTTGTCTCTGTTTTTGGAGTGACGTGGAGCAAACCAACGAGTTGGAAGATCTCTGAAGTGAATCGTGTCAGGTCGTTCACCAGGTTTCATTTCATTCATATTTTTGGCATCCCTGAAATATGAGTCCCAGTCATGGCGTGATGGAAAAACAGTTTTTGCTTCAGCGGCTTTTACTTTGAGTTGGTCTGGAAAACCATGAAGCTTAATAGTTTTCCCTTCCAGTCTCTGAATAAGTGTTTTCATTATTGCCTTATTCTCCGTCTCACCTTCAAGACGGATAAACTCTAATGAACTTTTCACGATCTTCAGTGAAATAAAGGAATAGGGTTTGATCATACCCTTCACTTTCTCCATGACTTCCCAATTTGAGATTGATTTACCAGGCTCTTTAAGAATTGGCAACTGAGCACATATATTGAGCTTGGCTATAGGCTTGAGATAAAGCTCCTGAGATCTGTACAGTTCTATTGCATCACTAGTGTCCTCACACACATGTGTATTACTGCAGGCTGCCATGACTGTTTAGCTGTAAGAAAGAAATGGAACTGAAGATTAATTGAGGCAACCAAATGCATTTAACAGCTAAACAAATAATTATTCAGAAGTTTTAATTTCATGCTATTGATAATAGGGCTGATGCCATTCATGCATGTATCAATGTCAGAATGTTAAACCTTTCCCATAGCTCCAACAAAGTCATCAGTGTAAATAACACTGCATAGCCATGTGGTTGTTGTGACAATGTACATGTACATTGTAATTAAAACAAGAATGAACTGTTGATTTAGCGGTGTTTATTCCTAATGGAATATAGTAGGGTTGTAATACATGAGGATTATCCCAATCGTCAGGTAACTGAAAATAGTCTTTTTTTCTCTTTGCAAAAGCTACAAATAAAAACTGCACTGAATAAATACGGTCTTGTACACTGAAAAAATTTGGCTTGATTGATCTCTCTGGCGTGCGTGCACACACACACACACACACACACACACACGCACTCAAGCGCATTAACTTAAGCGTTGATTTCAAGTTCTTTATTTTTTTATTGCAATTTGATAATGAGATTATTGTTGTGGTAAAAATACAACTTGCACTTAATTTCTTGATGATGTGGGGTCGTATCGTTGCGTAAAATTTACCAATAAATAATATCCATAACTTAAACATGTTCAAACCATCTTGATCATTTTGCCATTACACAACATAACAGCTACATATGTTCTAAATGCAGACGAGCTTGCACACTGAGACATAATTCTCTCTCTCTCTCTCTCTCTCTCTCTCTCTCTCTCTCGTTCACTAATAACAACAGTACTTTTGATTTATGAGACAGAAAATATACGTTTACTTTGTACGTTTGTACTGTTAGGTTGTCGAGTAGCGTGTGTACTGTAGAACTTGTTTTGGTACGATCCTTTATTTTTCGTACACGATCAGCACCACCAAATGATAATTATTTATTTTACATATAATTTTTCGTACACTGAAATTAATAATTATTTTTTCGTGTACGAAAAATTACATAAAGTACGGTACAAACAATTCCATTTCATAAGTCAAATTTCCATCACTCACTATGTTAAAACATTGTTTACTCAGGTGGCGCTCTACAGTTTCGTATTTTGCATAGGGTTAGAATTTTAAAGAAAAAGAATTCCCCCAGGTTTCCTCACTAGTTATACTGGCTATTTAAAAAAGACCTTGTATATCTTAGGTATTGTTCAAAGAACCTTTAATTCCCTTTATTTTGGTGTATGATTGATGGATGTAATATGGGTTATAGAGTATACAGCTTGGCCTTACTCCAGATGTGCACCTTTCAAAAAAGTACTAGCTCCACTTGGTCATTTTCACTTCCTGAACTTCAGAGGTAAATTGTAAAAAAAAGAGCTGATAACTTTTTTTACACTTTATATATTTGGTAATTTATTCATTGCACTTTCAGAAGCTGGTATTGTCTAGTCTGGCAAAATTCATTTTAATAGCTGCTAAGGATAGTGTACTTTAGACAAATTCAGGCTGATTTTTGGAGCACAAGGGAGCAGTCATTTTAGTTAGCAGTGTGCTAAGATCATTTACAATTTCCAAAAGTACAATATCCTAAGAAATGTCAGCCACATTACATCAAAGTAGCATAGAGGTATGCCAACATTCTCTCCCCTGTGCATTTTTTTAATGCAACAACTTCACCTTATATATGTCGCTATCTCAAAAGTACATAATAACTCAGTTAATTACCTTATTGTATATGTATTCCAACTTTTTTTTACGAAAGTGAATGATATGGAGCATCAGCATGTGAAATGGAATCATAGAATGTTATTTTTACTATATACCTTTGAAATTAATAACATATATATATATATATATATATATATATATATATATATATATATATATTTGCTATAGTTAAAATTGAAATATGGTACTAATTTTGATCATGTTGCCTCAAATAGGAATACTTGGCAATTGTATGAAAACTCATTACATAAATGTAGATGTTGCATGATACTGAAACACCACTTGCACTCAAAAAAATCTTTCTCTTACATGATTATGTATACACCACTCCCTCGATAACTCGCACACCCGCTTATAACGCGGGGTCAGGCGTGGATCCCATTTTTTAAACCAGAAAATACCCCAAAAATTGATCCCTATTTATTAAACTTGAAGAAAATCGCAATCAAAATTAGTAACGGAAACTTTGATATATTGCTCGTTTTATCATCGAAAACGGTAGATAGGACATGAAATTTTAATCAACATTATGAAGATCAAATTTAAAAATAAGTCATACAATTTTTTTTACATTTTCTTTCCAAACAGTAGTACACCGCAATTAACGATATGTAAGGAAATTTTGATCAATGAAAATGTCACTTACGCCAAGTGGAGGCAGTACTTTAATAAATAAACACCAATTAAATAATTTTTTTATCAACTGAAATTTATGTTCTAGTTCTATCTTTTAGTTCCTTTTAAGTGTAATCATCATAAATGCAATGTGTCCTCTTGTAATTAAATGTAAAATGTGTCAATCTACCACAACAGCTGTGTCCGTGAGCGTTTCTCTGAGAACCTAATTAGGTGCTGACCATGTTTTGATAACTGACTTGCAGAAGTATTTGTTGTTTTGTTGCACTGAATTAAAAGCTAGCCTCCTTTGTATTATCACGTTAATTATGTCTTTTGAATCAAATAAAGGAGCTGGAATAAAAGAAAAGTTAAAGGCACGAAAATCCTACAAACTTAAAATCTAGCGGCCCTGGTCATATGTCGGGTGAACTCACTTCAGTTGATCAATCACTGTTATAAATGTTATTGTGTATGTAACATAAACTACCTTAAAGTAACAGACTCATTGGTAACTGTGATCGAAGATAACCAAGCGAAATGAATACTTCGTAAAATAAAAACCTTGGTTTCACAGATATGGACCATTGTGGGTAAGCGAGTTTCAGAGAATTCTTGAACTGGCACTTAGAGATATTCTCAGGGATGATAAGAAGTTTCATTATTACTTCCAATGAAATCATGACATCAATACTGTACTAACTGGACAATACAAAAATTGAGATTCGACGTAGACGATCGTCTCACGAAACAAATTTCGCTTATTTTTGAAGAAAAGGAATCTTGTTTGTTGGTGCATTGACAGTTAGTCTAGTTTCCCACTCTTTTGACTCCTGATTTGGCAGGATACCATTACATACCACTCCGGGAACCAGACTCATCAAGAACACAAAAAGCAGTGACGTAATACATGGATGTTTTCGCGTACACGTGATGGTTGTTGAAACCAGTGGAACGATCTTTCACATGTTGGGCATTTTGAAAATAAATGTTATTTAAACAGAATAACGAACAACTTTACTGGAAAAAACGCGTTATTAAAAATTATTATCGACATGATTGTAAAATGAGCATTCAGTCATTAAATTCCCCAGTTCCCTACCCCCCCCACTCCGCTGTTTTCTCGATATCTAAGCAAATTTGTTCAACTTTTTGAGGTCCCTCAGTAACTTGCACCCTCGCTTATAGTGCGGTCTATGTTTGTGGACCCCATTGTGCATGAGTTATCGAGGGAGAGGTGTACTTTTTCCCATTTTAGGTTTTGCTCTTCTATCAGAGCCACCACTTCCAAAATAATGTTTTCTGTTTCTGGTGAAACAAGCCATCCTCTGACAATATCACTTTTGTGAAATCTTACAATCTTCCATACTAGTTGGACATTTTTATGTCTTGCCACCATTTATAAAGCTGTATGTTACTGCAGTGTGACTCAATGCCTGCTGCATACATTTTGAGTGGACATTGTTTCTTGCATTGAATGATCAAGAAGCACTCTTATATTTTCTCCCAAGATGCCATTGTCAAATAAAGTCAAGCTGTGATTCTGTGAAATGCATTGTTATAATTACACTGTATTTGTAACTGGAATTGTAACTGAACATTACTGATATGGTCTAATTGTAATTATAATTGTAATTGAAGGTCAAGATTTGCATAATTGCTCAATTACAAGTCAATTACAAAAGCAAAGATAAATATATTTTTTAATTCCAAACAAATCATAAAAAATGAGTGTGTGTGTATACATGGTGTTAAGCTAATAATATAGGAAATTAATAGAGAATAAGCAATAAAGCTAAGTTTTAGATAAGAAACAGTGTATATAAAATGATTTTACTTAGTCTATGGTGGCATTTATACTTGGCTTCAATTACAAAGTAATTGGTGTAACTGAATAATTAATTACAAGCACGCTGTATTTTTTATTTATTTTCCAAGCAAAAAGTTTTTGCCAATTTCAAACATTAATTTATTATCCTGTTCCACGTGTCAGTGCAACTGTAACAGAAAAACTGTAGTCATGATGAAATGCCTTTAATGAAAATAACAATGCTTGAATTCTACATATTATATTACAATTCAAGTAATAAAGAAATTAATAAATGAAAAAAAAAAATTAACAGAACCAGTTATTAAATACTGAATACATACTGGTTCAGTAATTAATGTGGTACCTTCCACAATTTTAGAAAAACAAGTCACCTGTTGTCAAGTACATGCATTTCCAATCAAGAACAAAATACTACACAGCGATGTGAAATGAAAGGAGTTTATTAACAAAAGCAATCAAAGTTAAAGGACTATCATGGTTTGTAAGCATTATTTAATTCTTTAATAATGCTAATACTAATAAAAAAACTTACTTATAATGTGATGTGCAATGGATGCTGTATGTCACAAGTGAATGTGACACATGAAGTACCTTTATCCTTTTGTCAAATCAACCTGGAAAAAACTTTGCTTTAGTTCTTCTTTAAAATGCGCACCCCATTCTGAAATGAAGATAAATAGGTAAAAAAGTATGTCTTGCACTCATCAAATATGGTATAATGTGATGAAAGGTGATAATTCGAGCAAATTATGCTCAGTGATTTTTGCATTAAAGGATTATTTCGATGTATTACATTATGCATAAAACTGTTTCATTCATCTGTTCATTTTAATTCAACCTTAACAGGCCACTATTATGAATACAACATCTGACTGGATAAGCATGATACAATGACAGAAAAAGTTACAGGTCATATAGATGCTCATGCTTTATAAGAAGAAACACAAACTGTTTTGGTAACTTGGACTATAATTTTATTGATCTACTTAACTATAGGATCACTTTGCAGCCTCAACTTGCGTGGAATGTCTCCAATATATAATTAAGGGAAAAAGCTCTGTTGATACGTTTTCAAAATTGAGTTTTTTCTTCAGGTGATAGGGGACATTTTCATAACTTCGACCCTATCAAATTTCTAACTTAAGGCTATGTGACTTTATCAGCTATTACTGTTTAATTGTTAAAGATATAGATATATTTGTGAGTTAGATTTGGAAATGTGTTGTTCTTGAAATTGATGTGAGGCATGTACACCTTCTATAGTTACTTTGCAGCATGTAGATAGTGAAATACTAGTGGTAGGATAGGAAGCAGAGTTAGCCACTCACTGCAGTAGACACGTGGGTTCAACACAAGTAGAATATTTTAAAAAATGGCCTATATGGCAACTATCTTGAAATGCATCACAATGTTCTGGAAGGAATACACACTGTTTTCAAAATTATCTCCTAGGGAAAGTGCTTCTTTGGACTTGTCATCATTTTGAGTCAAAATCGACCTTTGGACATTAAAAATGCATGGATAAATTTAGGGTTAGCACAAATTAACTTTGTTTACTGTGAATGTCACATGAATGATATTCTATGTTTTATTGCAGCTACAGTAAAAACTGTCTTGAGCGACCTCTGCTATGAGTGACCACCTGTCATGTACGACCACAATCGTAATGCACGGATCGATTTTATTATATAAACACTCTGCTATGAGTGATCACCTGCTGAATGCGACCAGCGACCGCAATATCTTGGCAAAATGTGCATTTCGACACTGCTATGAATGACCACATCGCAAAAAATGAGGATAAACTCCACCAACCTTTGTTTAATCCCTGCAAGAACGACTGCTCATACCGTTCCAAATATAAAAAAAAAAATTTTAAAAATAGGCTGGCTACCGATCTCTGATTTTTTTTTGCTAGGTTGGTAGTGTTTTATAGTTTCTGTCATAAACCAGACTAATATATGGAGATTATTTCCTAGTCTGGTTCCCTGCTTCATGTGCTCCTTGTGTTGTTCTCCGTTATTCGTACAGGGGTGAGGAAATCAGAAAGCATACAAAGCTGGGAACCAGACTAATTATTCCCATAATTAACCTGCTTCCTGGCCTTTGTAGGACCTGGAATCCCTATGACGACTGTATCGCGAGAACTGACAGACACCAGTGACCTTTATGTAATCAATTATTACAACGACCACTTGATTAATATCGATTGTTCTGATCAAAAACAAATATCAAAAGAATATTTAAAATAGGATTGTTGCTACCGGTGATAGATGCTATAATCTGTAAACCAGGCTAATGTACATGTCATGAAATGCCGCTGAAGTGTCAAAGTTGACGTAGTGGTTGGGTATATTGTTTGTCTCGAGTTAATCGGTATTGCCGGTGGTGAATAAGGTCATTGTCTATTAAACCAGTAAGGGAGAATCATTTGCGGGATTCGATTGATAGTGCTCAAGACTTGTGAGGTGTGTTCCCCCTCCCCATCTTAAGTGATGACATCCCAATCGCAAAGCTGTCGTCTATTCAAGTTGGTTGGTTAGTTGGTTGGTTAGTTGAATTTTTACGGCGCACCAGCACTATGAGGCTATTTAGCACCATACAAAGTGGTAAAAGGTTTCGTATCGACCAGCGATACGAAACCAAACAGTTGAAGGTAAAAAGGTAAAATGGTAACGGTTATAAATAAATAAAGTTTCCCGATCAATGGGGAGTGCAAATGATGTATGACAACGAAAACAAACGAAAGGTAATTAAAATCGGTATATATAGCACATAAAACTGTTCAAGGTGATAGCATACAAGCTATAACTTATGATAAATATTTACTTCCTTCAGGAAGTCTATAATATCAGAAACGCTAACTGTATCAAAGAGCTCCCTAATGTCATGCACATTGTAATAATGATTACGCGTAGGTTGGAGGTCGAAACACTCCAACATGAAGTGCTTAACGGTGAATGGTTCATTGCAAGCTATGCACTCTGGTGGGTCTTCTCCTTTTAGTATGTAGGAGTGGGTTAAATAAGTATGACCAATTCGAATTCTTGCAATGACTACCTCCTCCCTACGGACGGCTCTGTAGGAAGGAGTCCATTCTCCTAGGGTTGGCCTGATGGCATGAAGTTTGTTATTCACGGCATCATTCCATGATGCCTGCCATTTCTGACGTAAACAGTCTTTGATACTACGTTTAAAATCAGTATACGGTGTACTAAAATCAGATGGTTCTAGTGATAGGGCCATTTTAGCAGCGCAGTCTGCTTTGTCATTACCTTTAATTTCAATATGGCTGGGTAACCAACAGTATACTATATTGTGGGAGGTACTCAGCTCAGTATGTTTAAGGAGAACATTAGCTAATAATGGATTCTCCAGTTTTCTATTATGTAGTGACTGAAGTACTGATAGTGAATCGGAGAAGATGATGCTATTTAAAATATGCTTGCTTTCAATATATTGCAAGTTGGTGTGACCGGGTTACACACTTTGCTTATAGAGTTAATCCCTGTATGTTATCTTTGAATGAAGCCGTTGACTTTTGTCACTGAGTAAATGGTCCTGTTTCTGAATGGGTAAATTGTTTCTTTTTATTTCATTAATTGTCAGATATGCAATGCACATGTATAAATTTTTCACATTTTCCCACAGCCACCGTCTTTACGTTCGATATTACAACTAAGCATTAATAATTTTAACACCTAGAATTTTAATAACAATGGACGAACCTCCAACTAAAAAGAGACAAATTTTAAGGCTGGAGAAAATAATTATTGTAACTGAAAGAGGTGAAAAAGTGTAGACCACTCGCAAAATAGTGGTTTAAACGTCAGTAAAACAAATTTAGGTTGTTATAATGGAAAAGGAGTAATTCAGAAATGATTTCATATGTTAAAATATGTGATCTTCAAATGTAAATGTGAGTTCATGTTTAATGATAGAAGTATATCTTTATTACAGTATAATTTTGTTTTAGATGAATGCATACAATATTTTAGCAACAACTATTAATAAAAAAATAGAATATATGTACAGTGATTGTGGTTATTTTTCTTTAAATTGTTCTGAAACTGGACCTTCAAAACTGGTATTTTTGTACAAACCTGCTATGAAAGACCACCTGTCTTGAGAGACCGCTTTTTGTTGGCAGAAGGGGCGGTCTCTCATAACAGGTTTCACTGTATAAAAATATATGGACCTTTTGACCTCACTTGCACCATGCATAGCACATAATGGAAAATTATAAATTATTAACAAAAATTGTCAGTCAAAATGTGCAGGTACAATTTGTTTTGCAGAAAAGATATTTATAAGAGCAAATACACAATTTGATATTGCATTTTACATGCAACAGATCACAATACTGAAATAAAATTGAGCTATTGCATTGTAGGTATTATGTTATACGGAGGCTAAGAAAGATACAATGTGTTATATTTTGCGTATACATTTCACCTTGTGTACAATTCATATAGTAAACATCATGATGCCATGTAATGAGGGCTGCCATATTGGTCTTTTTCCAGTCAACCATGACTGACAGTCGTATTACACACATACCTAGAACCAGATGACCACCAACCTTTCCATATAGACAGTACAGCTGTGGTTGGTACTTTTAATAGTGAAGACAATTCTTAAACATACTAAGAAATGACTTATTTGCTTGTTTATCTTCCACTCCTTTTCCTCACTTCTTTCACCACATGTAGTTCTATAATTATTAATCTGCCAGAGTTTATATCACGGGCTTTATCAGTCCTAAGTTCTTAATACCTGACATAATGAAAAGTGTTTGACATTAGCTGATTATCCTAAATAAACCTTATATGTATGCATAAATTGGATTTATACTGACTCTGCTTGTAAGTATGAGAACTAATGTAGTTGTGGTAAGTATTTTTGCTAGTGAGATGGCACTCCACCAAAAAGTCAGTGTGGTTCAATTTAAAATTTTTGCAAAATTACAAACTCATCAAGTGAAAAATATGAGCAGCTATATACTTTAATTCAGTTCTGCTGGACATTACGATTGTCAATAATCATGAATATTAAACTAAGTATAGTGCAATATGCTAACTGACGGTGAATATGACATGCACACATGTATATATCCAAATTTTTTTAAACTTAATAGGCCACAGAGAAAGAGTTGACACTTATTAGTGCAATTAATTATATACATATTAGTGGTGATTAGTAATATTTATCAGTAATTTTTTATGAATAGTATTGATATTGTTTTCGGTGTGACATTTACCATGGAGTAAATTTAGTTTTTATCGCAGTACATTTGCAAAGACATGAGATCCTTTAGAATGCAGGATATAAGGATGCAGCTTAGTGTGACTAGTAGTCTACAAAAAAGTTGAAATATTACACCAAAGTCTTAAATTTTGTACATTTTGCCTCGAACACATTACAAGGATACCAAGTGGTCTGAGATTTAAACTCAAGTCTCAATAATTAACACAGTAAACGAGCAGTGTATATATTACTAAATTGTGCCTTGGTTATTACAGTAGAACTATTGCGTGAAAGCATTTACAACACAACTAACCAAGGCACGAGAGAGCAACCGACCTTGTTTTCTCCTTTTAGTTTGAATATGCTGCAATCAATTTTAAAGGTGTAATTGAATTTTATCAAAGTCAAATCAATTTCAGGTCAGAATCGCCTGAGAAATTACTGAAAGACGTTCATCGTCGTCAGCCATATTTGCTGGGGTAAATAGTTCCGGTTGTCAAAAGGAACCTAAACTTAGAACCGAACGACCGAAGCCGAACCGTCAACCACTCACGAAAATTACTGAGTCATATAATATAAGAATGCGAGGGTTTCATTTTACCCTAGGACTTAAATATAAACTCATAGTATCAAGTACATGTTACTATTATAACAACATAGTAATGAATTTTGGCATTATGAAATAAGCCAGAAATTTCCATGAAAAAAAGCATTTTTCTTCAAGAATGTTAATTTTCTTCATGAATAATGAAAATACTAACAAACAAAAAAAAAAAAAAAAAAAAAAA
>JAECUM010095001.1:0-28290 GCA_016617855.1 Megalonaias nervosa | reverse complement strand
ATTAACGAATTTTTTGGAACTCCACCAACTGTTATTATTAATCTCGCTGACATTAACGCAAGACTCAACGATATCATTAGTGGTATTCCTAATATTATTCAAAAAAACTAATCTCGTTAAAATTCATTAATACCGTGTACACAGTCGCATCAGGAATGGCAACATGGTCGCAGGAAAATAACACTTTTAAACACACTGCAGTGGTTACTGGTGTATACAGATTATCTGTATTTAGTAGTGCAAAATTCAGTATATTTACCACATTTCCATGGCGTCATTCAACCGATGATTTTTCTGGAATTGTGTCTATAGTGTTAAATAAAGATGTCGAGGAAACGTTTATGCTAATAGCGAATGATAAAATGTTAACCGCAGCGACTTATTGGTGGTGTATTGAGTTCATAGCTGAAACTCCCGAATTAGTTACTTAAATAAGTATAATGAATCAAGAATCATTTATCGACGTTCAACGTCACAGATACACTCAAGTATGTGAGTGTCAAACCAAACTAAAAATATCATCGACGATTACACGATAAAGGTAAAAAAATATCGTCGTCGTATGGTTGTTATTGATATAATGGTATACTCGGTTTCTGCTGTTATTGCTGGAACTGGATTATTATTATCAACAATAATGATGACAGCGCCTGCAGTTGTAACGATTATAGTTTCAACGGCAACAACATGCGCAGGTATTTTCAGTATTATCTCTAAAAAAAATATCTACGTGTACGAATGATAAACTAAACGAGTACGTGATGAAATTGCACACAGCAACAACCGCATACACTAAATTATGCTCGTATATTTCAGCGTATCTCAGTGATGGTAAAATATCTGATGAGGAGTTCGTAACGATAATAAAAACCTACGATGAAGCATTCATAATCGCTAGTGACGGAAAGATGGAGAATTAAATAATAACGATAATAATAATGTCATCATTAGAATTACTTCAGCAGATCGTGGCTAATACAACGCCGTCAAAAACTACTATGATATCATTAAGTTCAACCAGTCCTGAATTTAGCGTTAATTTTCCGACTGCAATTCCAGCAAAGGAAATAGCATTAGCGCAATTACGAGTTTATCATAACTGGCCTAATATTAGATCAAAACCGTTCGGTGGACAACAACCAAATAATTCACTAGTATTTGCGAATAAAAATAAACCGGATGGAACACCTGACTGGCAAGTTGTTGGAATTTCAACGGGCAGTTATCAAATAGAACAGATTAATGATGAATTCCAACGCAGAATTAAATCTATTACAGGAAAAGAATCTAAAATAACAATAACTGTTTATGAACCAACACTATCAGCGGTGATTGAAATAAATTCTCCTGATTACCTCGTAGATATTTATCAGAGTTCGATCAGATCAGTGTTAGGATGGCCTGAAGTCGCACCTGTTTATAATGGAGTTTCAGAACCAACTAAAAATGAGTTTAAAACGAGTGAAGAAAAATTCATTAAAGATCCAGAATATCGAAGAAAATATCCATGGAATCGTATAGCATTTGAATTTGATCCAAACGACGATATATATTACTTTACCGATTTTTACGGTAAAAGAATTCCCTATATAGCTAGATCAGCATTTAATGTTATCGTTACACCAGGGGCGCGAAATCGAGATAATGTTGATGTAGGATTTATTAAAGAATTTTTTGATGATTTTAAGCCTGAATACGATAAAAAGTTTAATGATTTAAGAAATTTACTTATTTCATTATCACAACATTATAATGAAAGTGTAAAGCAGCAAATAATCGAGTCAATAAAACACTTGAATGGTATCTTATTCGATTTATACATCACCAATCGAAGTATTATAAACGTTGCGACTGATATTAGTAGAATTGGTTACACAAATCCAACATTAATGCAAGTATTTCTTGATCATTATAAAATAACAGAAAAAGATTTACAAACATTTGTTATACCAGATTTAAATAACGCTGAAATGAAGAAATCATTAAGTGATCTTATTGAAGAATATTATCCGGGAGTAATTGAATCGTGGAGAAAAATAGCCCCACCACCGGTTATATTAAAACACAATAACAACCCCTTTGGTGCCGGTAGACATATATCGCCAGGTATTGTAAATATAACATCAGTTATTGCAGTCAATCTGGTATGCGATATTATTGAAGGTAGCTATCAGGTAGATCTTTCTAAATCTAGCCAAACTCAGCAAGGGTACATATTATTCAGTTTTAGCCCTAAAGATCCACTAGGGTGGTTAATTGTAATTGAACCAATTAATCCCGTTTACCTGCGAGTTCATAATCCATTTCTGACAAGAATACACTTTAAACTTACAGACCAAAATAATAGAATTCTGGACACGAGGAACGAAGAACTGAATATAAACCTGTATGTACGCTCATAGAGCGTTATCATAATGCGTTTTTATAACAAAAAAAATATCCGGATGTTTATTCTTTTGTTTACATAAAATCCGTACACAATGAAATCTAGAAAGCTGTGGCTGCATATTGATTATTCCATAACAGCTGTGCGTAAAGTTATTTTAAGAACCGCTATATAACTAAATCAATATCCGCTGTTACAGCCCACGCATAGACTCAGTGTTATACAGAATTATATATATTTCGGAAACTAGAAATATAAAAATCTCATTTTAGACAGAAAATGTGGTTTTTGTTAAGAATATTGTAGTTTTTAGGAATAACGATATGACTGACACATTGGTAAACACATACTAACTTTTTCAATATGTATTTATAACAAGGTCCGATAACTCAGTTGATAGCGTGTAGAAACTCTCATCCGGAGGGTCATGGTTCGAAACCCAAGAAGGATAAATTGTCTGCGGGGGGCGATTTTATGCCAAAATTTATAATTTATTGGGGCTCCAGCCACCCCCGTCTTCAGAGTACACCAATCCACTACGTCAACACGTGGTGGATTCACTTTTGTGAATCACCCATTGGTTGATCGTTATGGGTTGGTGTGCTGGCGTGAAGACGGCATTTCATCATCATCATCATATCATCTCATCAAAATATACAGCGGGGGGTGATATGAGGTCGTGACCTTGTGACTTCACTAAAGAGGTACCCCACACAAGGGCCATTCCAAAAGACACAATCGCAAACTAAAAATAAACCTAATGAGATTCCAGGTCACAAAGACCAATCAGCCTTTGAGTTCTTAGAGTTTCGGTTACGGATATCTAGGAATTCTTATAAGGCAATAAACAGAATCTGATTGGTCACTAAAATAAGACCTACACGTACAGACAACCCTATGAGCCTCTAAAGTTTCGGTTACGGATATTTAGGGGTCTCTTTGGGGGTAAATGTCTAAACAAAGATTCGGAACCTCATTAGGTTTATCTGATACAACTGTGGAATGGTAGACCGAATGTCACCCCGCGCTGTATATTTTTTGTTTATTTTTATATTAAATATAAAAAAAATAAATATATATAATGAACCATGAAAACATCAATGATATTATCTGTGCTATTAAAACACTAAAACATAACGGAATAAAAATATCTGATAATCTCGACCCTCAGAAAATTATGTGCGATTTTGAATTACTGCAACAAAGAAAATTTGATAATAAATATACATTATCTTCAAACTACAGATTTATAAAATTAATTTATCAATCCATGCTTGAATCACTAGCCATGGTAAACGACAATCAGATAAAGCTATTTGCACCTCTTGCACGTTCTATCGAAAATATTAAATCCGAACTGTCTCACGAGTACGAAAGAAAAAGATTGTGGATAATCGTGTAATGCAATTAAGAAAGATTATGCTATCTGATTCTGTCAATGCTGAGAGCGGTGAAGATGAACCCCTGACAGAGTCAGTGACTGTAATTATGGCTAAACAAAATCCTTGGGAAAATTGACAGAGTCGAACTATCTGTTTTTTGTTAGGAAGACAGAATTAGACATATTCAAATACTATCCACTGATCGTATGTTTTCGAAAATGCAGATCTAGTAATATTATCTGCAGCGAATTTTACTGAAGGTGGTACTATGTCAAAATATTTGGCAGCAGAATTAATTGACTTGAACATAATTTCTTCACCAGCTACATTTACAGATTTAACAGATCTTGCAAATCGTGCGCCACCAGTGTTTCCGGATTTACAATTTTGACTCTGTGTAGTAATTCGTAGATTTCCAAGTGAGTTATCAAGCTTATTGCCGTTGATGTGGTCAACCACATATCCATCTTTGATCACTCCAAAATAACACTCGTAGGTAAATCTATGTGAGTAATAATTTTTATTTCCTTTGGTATTAAACGCAAGATAACCAGTATTGGTAATACTACCTACTGGTTTTTTCAATCTGCAGTTTCTAATCACGCCATCACGAGATGCTTCATAATTGGTAAGGATTGGATGTGACACAAATTCGTTTTGTTCCATTTATATATAATACTATTTGTTTAAATCATTATTGTTTTTTGAAAATCTAGCCAAATAATCTTCTTCGGTTTTTATAGGAGAGTCAGTGTTATTTTGTTTGTCATAATATCGTTTTAGTTCTCTGTATTTTTTACCACCGCATTGCGCACACAATTGAGTTTTTCCTCGCACTCCAGCACTACACACAATACACGGTTTTGGTCCTAGACTTCCATTTCTGACACATTGCATATGATAACTACAGTATTCATTCACGCATGTTCTGTTACACGGAGACGTATAACCGATTTTTAACCAGTGGCATTGATTTGGTTGAATCATATACAAAAAGATTAATGTTCAATTAAATATATACTTGCCCTAATTATAATATGGAGGAATTATCCGTTATTGAACCTTCCTCTGCTAGATTTGACCTTGACAGACTATCAGAATATAAATTTAGTACTTCGATGCAGGATCTGGCATTAACGGTAACCGAACGTATTCGTGAAGCAAAAAAGGAATTTCGTGACGATGGTGCAGTTCATGCATGGTCAACATTCAGAGTTGGAAATGTTACTAATATGATGAACGACAAACGAGGAAAAGTAATTATTAATCACCTTGATAATCAAAAATATTTTATTTTAATAAAAATTTATTGTAGAGACAGAGGAAGATATTTGGATTATTCGTGATAAGCGTGATCCAGTCCGTGTGCAGTCCGGGGGTAATATTGTTCTTTTAAGTAATAAATCTAAGCCCGGAATACTTACTGGCATTGATAAACCCTACTATATACAGAGTTATCCAGCAACTGCAGTTGTATATGGAATATTTCCGCTGAATAATAAACCTAATGTTGCGGATCTGAAACCGATGAAAATATCAAGAATAAACTGCGTAGCTGAACGAGTTACAGAACATTTTACAAATGCGATACGTGGTAATGGCTTAACTGATTTAAGACGTAAAAAAATAAACACATGGGCAGAGTCCGTTAAAGATGCTGGTGTATCTATTAAGGATGTTGCTGAACTAGAAAAGTTATTAAGATTTCCAATAACAGTAAAAACACTAACCGGAGAGATATTATACGAACCAAAATATATAAAAAATGGAAACCCTATAACAGTCGTTGATCATAATGCACATGCATGGACTAATGCTGTAACGATATTTCCACGAGATAGAAAAGTTAAGTTTTATGACGGTGATATCTTTGATTTTATCAAAAATATTAGTAAAACCGATCCTGTGTCTGTTTGGTTATTTCAGAGTTCTGAGTATAATCATTATGATCAGTTTGTACGGCCTAACGGTGATATTTATCGTACAGAATTTCTTCATGAAGAAATGGAACATCTTGCATTGAAATATACCTCTGATGATGTCATAGTTGGACAATTACTGAATAACTGCTTTATCGTACCATCGGTTGCTGCCCATTTCGCTCAGGAGAAAAATTCATGGAAAACGACACGATCAGAATTCCTTGAAGATGTCAAGAAAAGCTGTTTAGAATATGGTCACGGTGGGTTATGGAACACCAAATACAACCATAGTGATGTTATCTCGGCTGATATGGTAGCGTGTTATCCTGGGAGTTTTCTTGGATATGGAGTATGTTCTAAATATTTTAAGAGATTCGGACATCCTACACATGACATGACCAGGGTTGCGATAAATGGACATTTACCAGATTTTGACTTAACCGGATTTGCTCATGTAGAATTATTCGAATTTGCAGAAAATCTCCATCCGATTACTTATGCTTGGTTTGGAAGACCTTTTTCAGAAAAATGTTGGGTTCCGATAGTACTATTGCGATATATGCTTGATACTGGATTATTAATATCGTTGAGAGTAACTGAAGCGATTATATCGTATAGTTCACAGAAGCAAGTTTGGTTACCAGAACCGAACATATTTAATATTGATGATACCAGAAAAGAATTCCCTGATATTGATGAAGATTATATCATTAAAATAAATAAATACAGGAACGAGCGTGATGAAAAATTTGCAAAAGATCTCGGTAGAAAGATAATCGGTAAATTTACTCAAGGTGGTTCATACGATTATAAACGAGCGTGTACAAGATTGATTATGGACGACGCTGAACTAGATTTTATAATCGCTGATGCAACGGAAAAAAATATGTTTATAAACAGATGTAATGCTTATTTATCAGATGGAACAAAACTAGGTACCATTGTGAGCTACCTTGATGGCGACTCACCACAATTTACTCATTTAAGATCTTCGATGTTAGCTTATGTTTCGATAAACCTACTATCGATGATAAATAAATTTCCCCGTTACGCCGTCAGAGTCGCTACGGATTCATTTTATGTACATAAAAAATATAAGGATTTATTAAAACTCGGTAATGGTGAATGGGGGACGTGGAGGATAAAACAAGAAAATATATTTAGTTATTCTGAATCTGCCGATGTTGAAATTATGGAGACATATTACAGAAATAATAATCAAACATCAAAGTCATCTGCACCATCTGTGTACGATCCTGTATCTAGGTATAAGACCGTTTATCTTAATGGGTGTGGAGGGTCAGGTAAAACAACTCGTGTAATTAATTTATTTATAAATAATACATCAGATATGATTGTTTTAACACCTACACATAAACTTGCTAGAGAAATAAAGCAACGAGGAGTAAAATCATGTACATATCATAGTTTCTTTAGATGGTGCGGAGACACGTGGACCCCATCGCGGATGGGTGAAAAATATATACCCAAGTATATTATATGGACGAGATATGCACGGTGTCGTTAGAAACACTAAAAACATTTCTTGATTGGTTGTTATTGAAGAATACTGCTGTGATTATGTGTGGCGATCATGGTCAACCACCACCCTTTGTTGGACAATCTCCACATGAATGGCTAAAGAATAATGTAGATTATTATGAAGAAATACATGATGACCATAGAACTACTGATGAGCCGCTGAACGAACTTAAAATATTAATCAGACTACAGCCAGATAAAATACAATGTGAGATTATGCGTAAAGTAATTCCAGAGACAACTATGAATGATTTTTGGACTTTATGGAAGCCTGCTGATTTGATAGTCGCAAGTAGAAAGATAGTTCGTGATGAACTGCAAAAGAAATTATTTACGTTACATAAAGAAAAGTTTCCAACGTTACCTGTACATTTGTGTTATCGCCCAGCAGATACTCGACGACAGAATATTGAAGTTGAAATACCAGGTGGAGACACTGAAAATGTCCGAGTACAAAATCTTGTACTGAATGACATTGTTTTGGTTGCCATTGATGTTGTTGAGAGCGCATTAAACATTGAAAAATCACCGTGGATGTTAGGATACGCTATAACGATTCATTCGTCACAGGGATTAACTATCTCTGATACAAATATCTGGATTGTAGATGATCCTATCGAATGGTCAAACTTAGTCTATCTTGCAGTATCTCGTGTTAGAAGAATAACTCAACTACATAGGGTTATTATAGATTACGTGATAACTGAGGACATTACTAATGACGCTGCTGTAATAAAGAAAAAATTAGTGGGTTATAAACAATGTGACAAAAAAAATAAGCGTGACTTTGATATTGATACTGAATTTATTATAACACTGAAGCAACTACAGAATAATCATTGTGCAAGCTGTAACACAATAATGTTATGGCAATATTCGAATAATAATCCAAGACAATTTACCGTAGACAGAATTAATAGTGATCTTGGTCATACACGTGAAAATGTGATACTGACCTGTCTTGAATGTAATCGACGTCGGGGCGCTGGACGCCCTGGTGCTAATTTACATAAGTGAACGTGGTGGTAATTGTGTATCTGCAGGAATTACTTGTAATTGTTCACGTAAAAATCCACGCTGAGGGGTTGTAGAATCTAGTCTGTATATGGCAGGTCTTCCAGTGGATCTAACTATGCTAGAAATTGTATGTGTTGTCACACTCCAGATAGGGTCAGTAGCTCTTTTTTTCCCACCCTCAAGCTCCCCTGGTTCGTATAAATATCTCACAATTACATTACCTAATACTGGTTGTTCACGGCGTTGTACGTTATCGCTACGGGGTATATATTTTTTTTGTTATTGCATTAGAAGGTTTTATGGAAGTTGCACGAGTAATTTCATTATTTAATGCAGATATCACACTTGGTAACCTTGCAACCCATTCACGAGATCGCTCACCTGACTTAAAGTCAGTAGATATTTCCTTTGCGTATTGATATCCAAATAACCGCTCAGCAAGTGTTCGATTAAATCGTTCAACAATTGCTTGATCACGATGAATTTCGGTATGTCCTCGTCTGATTTTAACGTTATGTCGCTTCATCAAAGATAATACTGCACCAAGAAATTCTTTGCCAGGATCAACTTGTAATAACTGTGGCCATCGTAGACCACCACGTTGATAAATTCGCTCAAACGCAGATGCAACTTCAGATGCTGTCTTTGTTGATAATGGTTCCGCTTCTTTATATCTACTTGCAACGTCAACAACAGTCAATGCGTATTTGTACGTGCGTGATTTTCGTCCACGTGTTTTAACAGTATCATGTGGTAAAAACAAAATATCTGCTTGATGAACTTCATTGGGGATGCTGACATCAAAATGTGCGTAATGAATTTTTTTAGGTGGTGGTAGATAGATTTGCCATATTGCCTGTCGTGCTAACCATGATGCAGCAACATTACGTGAAACTTTTGCTGCTTCAGCAAGTTTACTGATTGCTGCTTTACCTCTCCAATATCCTCTCGGGGAATAATAAATGGATTCCATTATAATAGTTATATAATTAATTACCAGCCCCGAGCATTATTTTACTTTTCATAGCAGATTTTACTAGAAAACTAGCGAGTTTTTCTCTGAGAGATTTATTAGGTATAGCATTTAGCGCATGAATCAATTTCACATCTGTGAGATGCCGCTGCTGCAAATCTTTACTTTTATAAGCAACATCATGAACATGACATGCTTGATCAATTTTATTTACTGGATACTCTCCGGGTCTTGGTTGATCTTGATCATCAAGTCGGATATCAAGTCGAGTTCCAGGACCACAGTAATTATATCCAGGAAGGTGTTTCTCACCGGGGTATTTGGCCCACGGAGCTCCTGGCAATTTCCCTAATGATGCGGCTATATCACCACCACGCGCTATTTGCGACGCAGAAATAAATTTATATTTTTTTGTACCACATTTTGCACATTTACCCGTAATTGCACGTCTTTTATTTTTTGTTGTTATCGTTGTCAATCCAACGGTATGGGTAGGTACTCTGCATCGAACACAATATAAACTCATATTATTTATTATATGGATATAATTGGCTTTTCAGCGACACGAAAACAAGAACCAGTAAAGCACCATCCAGCGCTTCCGAATTCCATCAGAATGATTATAATAGGTCCATCTGGATCTGGTAAAACGCAATTATTGCTTAATCTGATAATGCGGTGGATGAAGTGGGATAAATTATATTTAGTGGCACCATCTGTAGATGATCAAAGATGCTACGAAGTACTTAAAGATTTTAACGAGAATGCAAAATTATTGAATCAAGATGGCAATGATATTGTTGATTTTTTCACCGATATTGATGAAGCCCCATCCGTAGATGACTTAGATGGATTCATTAATAACCTTGTAGTATACGATGATGTGGACAAACAATCTAATCCAGCTAGAATATTTTTTCGAGGTAGACATAAAAACACGGACGTGATTTATGTTACTCAGAGATACACACAGATACCTAAGGTGATCAGAGACAACTGTAATATTTTGGTTGTGTTTAATGGAGTAGATAATTATACTTTACAAAATATTTATTATACTTGGTGTTCAGGAGATATGGACATGATTAAATTTAAAAACTTCTTTTCAAAAGCACAAGCTGTTCCATTCGGATTTATAACAATAAATTTTCATGACCCAAGATCAAGGTACCGTATAGGTCTGGATAAAATCTTTGGTTAATTCATAGCAGCAGGAAGGGTGAACGACAACAATTGAGTGACCAGACAAGTAAATGAAATCGCATAAAAATTTAAAAAAAAAATAGTCAATAATGGTTTAACAAAACTGAGCTAACTAAAACGGTAACCGTACATAGACAAGTTAGAGACGTTGGTTTAACGTTATTGACATTGTTTTTTCAGCCTCTGTAGGAACCTTTATTTTTGCTTACGGGGTCGAGCAAAAAGTTGTAGGGTTCACCCTTCCTGCTGCTGCACGTCATATTCGTTTTTGGCACGCGGAAACTACCGATTGTTTACGGAGATTGCCGAATAATTTTTTCATTTAAAAAAGCGGATTTTAAGTCTAATTAAACATTTTTATGGTTTGCATACATAACAAATGCGTTTTGTTTATGACTGTAATAATATCACACGTTTGTACAATATAGGTGGCCAATGACCTTTAAATTTGTTTTTGGTTTTGTCTTATATTTAATACATATTTGATAGTAGTTCAAGAATAAAAGATCATGCTAAGCGACTCCTGTGTACTATTGATAATACAAAGTGAAATAAGGTTTCAAACTCTGCTCAGTTTTCATTGGCCACAGACATTACAGTTAGTGAATGTGAAAAGAAATGCAAAAATGAAAAGCTAAAGGCTTTAAAACAGAATAGCTGTTGTTGTTTTGGAGTTATCCCCATATTTCAGCACATGACAGGTTATACAGGGCAGCCAGTATTTCTGGTTGAGGAATATCTTGGTATATTCCTGGGAAGAACCATTGACCCATGAGAAGCTATTGACTAGCTTTCTGACATATCCACAGTGGCCAAGCTTAGGACTAGAATCCACGCAGACAGAGGTGAGATGTTGGTTAACTGTAAAGATGAGTGTCTTAGACCAATCGGCCACCCAAGGCCCCAAACAGAAGGGAAAAGTCTGCAAAATTTGAATGTATGCCAAAATAGTGCCATCCACCCCCCACCACCCTTTGATGAATTGCTAGATGTAATCATGAAAATAACAAGATCATCAAAATATTTCCATCTTAATTAATCAACTTTTATTTTAGGGATAAATACTCGAGTTTGATTGCTTTTCCTACAAGTGCTATCCTTTATACCATTGACCAACTACATGCAATAATCATGATAACAGTTATGACAGAAATTTCTCTCTCTGTGTGTGTGTGTGTGTGTGTATGTGTGATTTGGATTTTTAACATAGCTTTAAATATTGTTCAGTCTTATTGCTATGATGTCTGCCGTGTAGCAGTTTATAGTGATGTCCTGCCCAGCCACATTATCCTGAGACCAGGCCAACCAGTCCTAACACTAATCTCTTAATGCTGAGTGCATAGCGAGGCAGCTGTTAGTACCATTTTTGTAAGTCTTTGGTATGACTCAGCAAGTGTTCAAACCCACGACCTCCCGCATCTGAGGCGGACGCTCTAACCACTAGGCCATAGGAGCGGTAAATTTCTGAGTGAACTTTATTCTAATAATACAATGCCTGATAATAATTGGAGATTAATCATTTGGTAAGCCATATCTTTATACTGCTGATAATGCAAAAATGAAAATGATTTTTCAAACACTACTTATTTATGAGATTGGCATTACAATCTGTGAATGTGATAAACTGCAAAAATAAAGAACCTAAAAGCTTTACAATAGAAATGAAAAATCTGCAAAAGTCTGTATGCTCATAATATATTGTGAGCTGAAGACATGAATATAATGAAATGAAAGTCGTAATGAGATAGATCACACTCTCATTAAATATCCATTTTAATAAAAGTGTGACATATGCCCATATATTTTTAATCCTTAGGCTAGTAATTTTAATCCAATAAGAGACATTGGATCAGGACCAACACAATAGCTGCTATTTTATATAAGATGTTGTTATGCTCAAAATTTTCAAGGAACCATATGCTTAGATTTGGGATAACATGAATGAAGGGATGAGAACTCTTGTACATCTGATAAACACATGGTTGGAACAGCTAAAGGTCTTTGAATAGAGGCTAACTGTCAGTCACTGGATTGGCTATTTCTATATCTGAACTGGGTTTATCACTTTGGCTGCTCTTGGTATCACGGTACCAACTGTTTTTTCATAGACCTTAATGCTAATGGGTGGTGAAATAAATATATCTTCTATCTTACTTTATCATGTGTGTCACACACTGTCCTAGACAGCAATGTTAGATTGTCAATTTGGTAAGGACAGAACCCTGAACTCTACTGCATTTAAGAGAGATAACTCTGCTGTAACTAGACAGGGGTAAGAATTATCCAGTCACAACAGACATTTTCAGTTACGTGTATCACAGTTTAAAAAAATCATAAAGAAAAAAAACATGACGTAAATATGAATTAACATAATCTCAAAATGTTGCCAAGAGCATCAACTTGTTTTAAAGCCAGACAGAAACTAAAACTCTTACATAATGCACCAATCAAAGCTAGTTTCAAACTTTATTTCTTAATATAATGTTCCCTACTGTTAAGCTCCACTCACCTGGTCTTATGCAATTGGTGCCATTGTACATTTACCGTCGACTGCAGTGTACAACCACTACTAAAGCCAGGTTTGCCAAATCAGCACATGGTGTAATTCTGCGTAACGAAACGTCTTTTCTGTAAATATTGGATCATGTTTTTGGTTGAAAATCCAATCTGTATCAAGAATGAAAAGGAAAGTAATACTCATAATGTGTGCAAACATTTCCCACATTTCTACTCTAAATGCATACGAAAATGTAATTTCTAAATGTCGACATGAAGACCCACTCCATGACTTTCTTGAACTTGTAACCCAGAAAAACCTGTTTAATATTTATCTTTTAGAATCATACAAATAAATACATTATTTAAAATACATAAATGTTTACCTTAGAACAATACTGCATCTTGATCCAAGTTTCTAATTTTGCAAGAACTTTTCCCACACCTACTTTATCGTCTGCTATCCAACTTATCAACTTGCCGCTCGTACGAATTCTCAAGAAATTTCCCTGCATATAGCCCTTTGCTAAATTCTTTAGTAATTCTTTTTCCCCATAAATGAGACATTGTAAACACATATCATTCTATTCGTTGTTGTTTCTCTTCAACATAAAGCTTATTTTTATAAAATGTTGAACTTTTACTAACTTTTTTACAAGATCGGTTTTTTTTTGCTTAATATCTCGTCATTTATTGGCATTGTTGCGCTGAATTTTGAAAAACCAACAATAAACCTGACCTAATTCCTCGGCTGAAATGCTGACAGAAAGAGTCAAAAGTAATGCATATCATTTCCATAGCACAATACATAAACATTATAACTTTTCGAAGCTAAGCACAAAATAGGACAACATATCACGAGTCATGAAAACACAGGGGTGGTATCCCATGTGTCCAAAATTAATATTATTTGAACTGAATATTCTGGTGAAAACTGTCACTTTTCAAATGGTAAGCATTGCAGTATTGTATTTTCGTCAATCGGTTGAATTTGCTATGCGTTTTGGGTCAATATTGGTGATGGAAACCTTATGTGCATAGAATATATATATATATATAGAGAGAAGAAGTTGCTGTATGCTGGAGAGCAGTGTTGTTGCTGGTTGTTGCTGGCTATACATGCTGGTTGGTTACATAAGTGCAAATAAACTTCATGGCATAATGACAGATGTAAAATCTAAAAATAAAGCCTATTTTGCACCTGAAAATTTGAATGATAATACTTTCAGTAGAAAGCTGCCCTGTCAAAACAAAGGGTGGGTGTGCTTTCAGGGCAGGGATTAATTTTTTTGGTCAAATACATTAATATGATACATGAATTAGCAGCAGAAATGATTCTCAAGAAAATAAAGCCTTTCTCCATATAATAATATGTGTTTTCTATTAGTAAGCTTCATATGAAAATTATCTTATGACACTTCCAGTAGTTAAGAATTAGTTAATAAAATGTAGCAGTCTCTTCACTAAAATATATCCATGTTCAACAGAGTTATTGGTTTGTCTCTGTCTTTGTACCAAACACATTTTGCCTATCCATCTGTTTGTCTCCCGTATTCATTACTTCCTAATTGTTGAATATTCCAGAAAGTCCTGCAAGCTTCTTTATCTCCTTGAATTCTACTGTTCTCAAACCTTCTACTAAAATGTAAACACACCTCTATAAATTCTAAAAGCCAAAGTTTACAGAAGCAAAATACAATAAGATGCCAGCCTTTTTAATCTGTTCTCTGGCATATACATACAACGATCATGGTTTAATGAAACTGACCTGACCCCCATTTCCATCAACATGCTTGCAAGTATGTAAATATGTTATTAAATCCCAATGTGTATGCACAGGAGTCTGACATTTTATCAATAAAGGACGATGAAATATCTGACAACATGACATCACCTTATCGGAACTGTAAATTAACACTAAGGTTATTTCATGTTGTCAGAGATTTCGAGGTACTTTACTGATAAAACGTCAAACTCTAGTCCTACATGTAAGACGTTATCACATGTTATGTTTTAGTGCTACGACCCTGAAACCCAAACATATATATCATCGTCGAGGTCTTATATGTAGGACTAGTCAGACTCCTGTGGTGTATGCCAACACTAGGTTTAAAACCGGCCTGTTCAAAACAAAATTTACTATTTCGTAAACACTTTCTTCCCAGTGACACATTATAACTCGACAGCGTTAGGGATCCCCTGGCGACAGATTAGAAATTATAAACTGATGAATGAAATGACCATGTTTTGTGCAATTTTTTAAAAAATCCTTGATGCATTTCATTTTCAAAGTGGGGGAGGGGTAAATACACATGGGGTATGACCACAGGCACTTGATTCCAGGGTAAACTAATGTGTACACTCACCAATTAACACTTGTACACATTAGTTTACCCTGGAATCAAGTGCCTTTTTTATTATTATTACGGTTGAATTATAGTGTCGTTCGCACATAAGTACATGTGCCACTGGTTAATTCCTGCACCGCAGGATGCTAATTATTCCATAGGGAATGGAATCAGTTCCTCATTCCCCAGGCATTAATGCACTCAAGGAGTGCTGTTAATTTAGCACTCAGGCAGCAGAACAATAAGTTCCAAGCTGCCTGAATGGTAGGCTTTCATGAGTGGGGATAGTCCCAGGACACACTGATGTTCATCAGTCCATTTCTAGCATAGGGTGAGTGGGAATAGTACCATCACTCACTCACGTATTTGGTTGTTGACAAGTCTGGTATTAGTGCGTGCATTGCACGTTTGTTGATTTTGGTATCTGGTCGAGGAAAAGGCGGCGTAGACCAGGGAGGCGCCAAGCGACAAAGCGGAGTCCGGCGCTTCCAGGGTGTTGGCCTAAAGTTGATCTAAGAATTTTGAATTTTGAATTTTGGTACAAACTCTGTGCTGCTTTTTGAAGAATTAAGTAAAAGTAGGGCGAAACCTAGGATGACAGCATTTTGTTTACCTTGTTAACAATAGGCTCAACCTTGCGATAGACGTCTTTGAGTCTCAAAGGGACCTGATTATTCAGCAAAGGCGTTCGTCCCCCCCCTCCAATTGATGCCATACAAAAATTAAAATAGCCAACAACCACTCCCAAAACACACAACAAAATGGCAAACTCATTGAGTAGATGTATTTGATACGTCAAACAGGGACCTGATTATTCAGCAAAGACATTTGTCCTTCCCCTATTAACACCTTATGCGTAAAAACAACACACAAACGGCTCAACCATGAGATGGACCACTTTGATAAGTGGCTGGGACCTGATTATTCAGCAAAGGCGACTGTCCCTCACAAAACTGAAAGCCACAACCTTAACCAATCCGCCACCTAAGCCAAAACTCTAAAAAAGAGAAAAATTCTTCTTATTTACCTTCTTATACCCTAACTCCCCCTTTTTTCCGCTCACTCTCCTAGTCCTACCACGTAAGACCCATCAGAGAGTGACGTACTTAAAAAAAAAAGAACAACATCTGCTATGTCTTACATTGTAGGACTATTCACTCTCCCAGCTAACCTACTAACATATTTAACCCTATCCCACTAACTACTCTCAACCAAAAGATGACAGCCAACAACTCACTAGTACTAGATAGATCAAATCAAACTCCAGGAACAATAAGGCCCGCCTCACAAGGCGATTACGTAAACAGATTAGAGAAAACAATAAGGCCCCAAATAGCCAATATAAGGTGGTCAAAAGCCCAATGACCATCAGGCCCCGCTACGTAATTAATCGGTCCCAAATGATCACAGGTCAAACACACCCCAAGACCGATTGGCCCCAAAATAAAGCACACCTTTGTAAAACCCCAAAACAATAACTCATATAAGGTGGTCTAAGCCCAGGACCATCAGGGCCAGTCACACAAGGTGACAAAAGCACTGGTAATCAAGTGCCTGTAGGTCTGACTAAAGTGCGAAAAGTGCGAAAAGTTACGAAAGTTACAAAGAGGTAGGAAAAGTTACGAACACTTACAAAAAGTTATAAAAAGTTACGAAAACTTTCAAAGAGATGCGAAAAGATACAAAAGTTAATGTAAGCCAAGACAAGAAAAGTTGCCTTGGAATGATTATTTAAGCTTATTTATTTACAAAAGCTACACTATGTCTAAAATTACATTAACTGTTAGCCATACGGAAGATTTTCTTTATTTGATAAATAGAGGATCTCAAATGGGTAACGGTTTAATATTGAATTTATGAAACGAGTTGAATAATGTCCAGCTTTTGCGAGCCTTGGCAAGCAAACGCTGAACATTATTTAACGAGTTTCATAAATTTAATATTAAATCATTACCCATTTGAGATTCTTTTTATCACAGTTTTATTTCAGTAGAAATTATTTAGATAGAAAGAAGAACGAATAAGATCCGTTTATTCTGACAGACGCTGTACCTTTCATTTGTTGTGCGTAAAAAATAGTCCCAGTCGTCCATGTACTATATCTTGTTGATGTTTTATTCGAATACTAACTAAAATTCATCAGAGTATATGTGAGGACAGTCGAAGCGAGGTGTGGCTTTATAACTACGTGTACTTTATATCGACAGCACTTTAGAGTTTGCCTTTTGCACTTTGCGTTTTTGATGGAGTTCTAGACCTTTCTGTCCGCTTTCTTCTAATTTGGTTAGGTTTTCGGCCTGCAGAAAGAATTCGAGATCACAGATCGTTGGTGTAAATACACAATTCAGTTTGACAGAGCTCTTGACAAATTCTTCGACCCATTCATTGCAGGGTATACTGATTCCACTTTCACATTTAACAAATTTGATAAGACCATCATACAGAAAACCAATACAGGCTTTCCAAGAGTTGGACATTCCAGACATGCGTCGTGAAAGGCTGGCGAGCACAGTAAAAAGCCTGAATACATGGGATGGTTCTGAATTTTGTCTTTGTTTAGGCTTAGTTCGATGCTGCATCTGTAACGGAGTTTAATAGTTCTTGACTCGTTGCCGACAAAGTCGGTGGAAAAGAAGTTGAACCTGCAGTCTCCGTCAAGATCGGCTTTGATTGAGTCGTCAGATAAAAGAACCGCTATCAACTTATAAAAGGTCACCTCACTTCTGCTAGTTGTAGATAATGATTTCTTGTCCCGTGCTGACAAAGTATTCTGTTGATCCAATTTAGGTGAATTAATCTAATTTCCTTCTATTGTAAACTTCAATGTCCATTTCCTTTCAAACTTTATAAGTCTTCTTATATTTCTTAAAATCGAAATATTTATTGAAACTGTAGCAAGAGCATGTCGGGTCCTTTTCGCTGACGGTAAATCATATGCACTAAAAGGAACTCATTGGCTAAAAGGATCTTTAAACGCCCATTATGAAAACAATATCTTATATGCTATGAAAAATGAGTTATTGCACTTTATATTTTCATGTGTGAAATACAAATATTGATTGCAACTGATAGTAAAATTTAGGCAATCCGTTTCACAGACGGGTAAGACCTTTTTCGTGAAAAGGATACCATTCGCTAAAAGGACCTTTTATGAATTACTTTATATATAAAAAAGATATATCGAATCCTATGTAGAATGAGTTACTATACAATATAATTTAATTTGTGAAATAGAAACATTAATTAAAACTGAAAATCAAAGTACAGTCGGCCAATATATATATATATATATATATATATATATATAATTTTAAATGAACTTCTCGCCATCGAAGATAACTTTTCGTAACTTTTCGCAATATTTTTGTAATTTTTCTCGCTTTTCGTAACTTTTCGCACTTCAGTCAAGTGCTACAACACAAGGGCAAGTTACAAAAGAAATTAAGAGCATCTGTCAGTCGATAGAGGGCTGAGGGGTGTGTGTGACAACATGTGACAATAAAATATATTAAGTTGTATTGTTACAATTTGGACCCCCACTCCCTCTATCCATTGACTAATACTAAATTTCTTTTGTAAAATTCCTCTGTGACCTAAGGACTGTACAGTATAGGCACTATCTGATTAAAATCAGATCTCTACTGTCCTATGTGAGGCAGTGATTAGTCCTACATTGCAAGACATCGACCCCTACATTTATGTTTTCGGGTGGCCCAAATATCAAATATGAGGACTAGGCAGTTATTTGATTGTTAATGAATGAGACACTAAATATAGCTGGCTCCATTCCGGTAAGAATCGTATCCCTCTTTCGAAAATATTTACCTGGCATAGTTTCTGTCTAGCTGAGAATTAACCGAATCCCCTCAAGCTTTACCACTTTCAAACCAAACCTTGCTCCGTCTGCGCAAACTTTAAATTTAGAAAAAATAAAGTGAGTGCAATTACAAATATCCTAATGTACACGTCGTCAGGTGACTGTTTGGAACGTGGATGCTAGCGCAGGTAAAAATAAAAGTCGGTATGTTGATACTGTATACATGTATTACTACGCGCAGATACTGCTGTCTACTAAGAAAAGGTATTTCTTTAACATTGCTCTAACCAATACATACCCAGCTATGCAAACTTATCCCCAATACAAGTCTATTCTGTTTTATTTTTATCCTGTGACAATTTAAATACCTTTTATGAAGTCAGGCAGGTAACATAATATTAGACCTATTATATCGGATGACGTTTACCCCGTTCTGTTTAGTGCACACAGTAGATACGTAGTATTGCTGAGCAGAGGTTAGTCAACTGATTGAATGTAAGGCTTTCTATTCAAACTGTACACCCTGTTAAGACAAAAATAATCGTGGTTAATGCCCCCCCCCCTCCCCCCATGTATGTTATTTTAGTTCCCATGCCAGTGAATGATATGAAGGTAAGATTCTATCATGCCATCGTCTGATGGGCAAAATTTAAAGCACTTTTCATCGATTTAGCCATTTTCCTATACATACTCTTGGAAATTGAACGATTCGATCCACTAATTTTTGATTGATCTGGGTACCAAATCTCCGGAGTGGTGGATGCGGTGGGTTTGGGTGAATTGCACTAGATACCATACTTAAAATTCTTCGAGATCGGACCATTGGATGACGTTTCATCTTATAATTTTTCTGTCTTTATTTTGCCAGACTTATGCCTGCTATAATTCTATAAGTATATTTTGTCTGTGCAGTTTGACAATGGCGAAAAATTTTCTTTCAGGAAATTTTTTTCCGATGATTACTCGATGTGAGACTTGATTAATGAAACTTTTACCGATATGCCGCTTTAGGAACATTTATATCTCAAACTTTTACCGATATGCCGCTTTAGGAACATTTATATCTCAAACCAAAAAAACCCCCAAATAAACAAAAAAAAAAAAAAAAAAAAAAAAAAAAAAAAAAAAAAAAAAAATAAAATAAAATAAAAAAACCCCACTAAAAACCTCCCCATCTTGACTGCAGAGAAAGCAGGATATCTTCAAAGAAAAGTATTAATGTTGCGTATTGAGCCATCTAGTACAGACAAAAATGAATTATTGGTTTCATCCCTAAACAACCTAGTTTAAACATTAGATGAGGGCACTAAAGGAAGTACAAATTGTCTACTTACATGACATCTAAATGTAGTCATCATTTTGTCTGTCATAGAATGGACGAATGGATAGTTGGACTGCTACTTACGATGAACAGAGACAACACTCACAAAACTATAGATGATTGAATTATATGATTACGATGAATTTGACAAAAATGCTTGAGAATAAACAAAAAAACCTTTTGCAGTTTAAACCGTAATGTTATGTATATCAAAATTAATTGTTTGCTTCTTAGTTTAAATTCTTTTATTTCATTACATGCTTTTTGTAATGTAAATTGTATGCTGGACTTGACCTTGTCCAAACTTGAGTTCATTTCTGCATAAAATATAGGCTTGGAAATTACCCGGCAACCGGCGCTTAAGTTAGGACGCTTTTGTAATGGATTTCGCATTTCAATTTAATAATTATATTAAAGAGAATGGTGATTTTCAAAAGTACTTTAGTTTAAAGCATGTTTAAACTCTTACTCCAGCGCGTCTGCCGCGCACGTGTGAATGACATCAAATGGCATTGAATCCATTACTTTTAACAATCAAAACTTATTCCAAACTTAAAACAATAAAGTTAGAAGATGCATGTTATTTTCAGTGTACATACCAGTCTTTCACCAAAGCTTAAATCTGTGCCCACAGGAGCACAACATTTACATTACCGTCTGCCACCATTTTCCTTTATAGCTGTGCTAACCTAGTACGCATGCGTGCAATATTTGATATTCGCAGACAAATAGTTTTTGATTCAGACCATGTTTTGTTCACCTTCGAAATAATGTATTTTGAACAGTTCTTCTACGATGAAGATTTTTCTATTGTCACTTTGGATCTAAATATCGGTCTTCTTTCTATACTATGATACAAAATTTTAACCATATTATATATAGATTGCATAACAGAAAATGTTAAAAAATTAAAAGTACCCGAAAGGTAGCTATTTCCAGAAGAAGCAAATATATACGGCTTTTTAAAGATTCTATTTATTTTTCAAATGTGACTAGCTAAACTCCAAATATTTTTAAACTTAAGTTTATTAAGACTCTTTTGTTAATTGACACATAAACAAAGTTAATTTTTCTATTTACTTGCCCGTAAATGTGTTTTGACTATTAGGGTACCAAAAATTTCAACGTTCGGGGACATAGTCCCCCAATGATCACGCTTTTGTCCCCGTATGGTATGATTCGGACTAATATATATATATATATATATATATATATATATATATATATATATATATATATATATATATGCGTATGTGTGCGTGTACGTGAGCGTGTAGAGTTAAAAATGAGGGCTGATTTGTTAGTTGTAAATTATTTTGTTTTTATATCTTTTAACCAACGTAACTCAACATCCGGGCAATTTTCCCAACTGTAATTTTGAAAGTAATGATCTAATTTTTAAATTAATAATTTTACAGGCTTAGTGACGTCATTTTTTCTAATTCATATATGTAGACACGGTGGTGAAAGGGAAAAGAATCGGCATGATTATAACATTTCATGCAAAAATTAGGAAATAATTATTTACACAGAAAATAGTTGACGTTGATGCTATTTATTGAAGTAAAAGACATGCTATATCTAGAATAGTATGATAGCTAAACGGTTTTGAGATGGTAGGGAGACTGTTGAAGATGAAATCTGAAAATATAGGAGAAAGTCATTTCTTAAACAAGAAACAGTCGATTTTGTGAATGTATATGTCAAGGAAGACAAACGTGTTACTGTCCAAAAGGAAATGGAGAATTTTGAAAGTTCACACTGAAGTGAAGAGGAAATTCTAAGTAATTAGGAATGCATAGGGTTTGTGCCACGATGGGTCCTCAGACTGTTTGATAAGGAATAAATGGTTTTAAGATTATATGTTTGCAAGGAATTATTATATTTGTACAAATATGTAGAAAATAAATACAATCATTACATGTGATGAAAATATTGTAAACTACTTTGTACCTGATAGTAAGGGAAAAAGTAATGTATGGGAGTGCACAAGCCTTTCATCACCTATAAAAGAATATCTATCAAAATGTGTTGTAGAGGATGTGTGCATTATGTTTTTCAACAACTTTGGAACAAATTTGAACCACAAGGTACTATAGAACAACACAGTGGATACTATACGACAGTAGTCAGATATAATTTACGCTAGAGCATTCGCAAAATGTGCCCAGAATTACTGAGTTTTAGCATTATTTTGCACTAGAATAACGCTCACACATGCAATTAAATGTGTGTGTGTGTGTGTGATTTAGATTTTTAACTTAGCTTTAACAGTTTTTCAGTCATATCGCTACGATGTCTGCAGTGTGACAGTTTATAGTGATGTCTAGCACTGGGGCATCATGCCGCAGACATGTAGCATGATGTCCAACCCAGTCACATTATCCTAACACCAGGCCGACCAGTCCTAACACTAACCTCTTAATGCTGAGGGCCCAGCGATGCAGCTGTTAGTACCATTTTTGAAAGTCTTTGGTATGACTCGGCCAGGGTTCGAACCCACGACCTTCTGCATCCGAGGCGGACGCTCTAACCACTAGGCCAATTAAGTTTGTAACGAAGACCTTACAAAACTTGCCGTTGAAACCATAAATTGCCCACCACATAGGCCAGACTTAGTTCATTACGATTTCTGACTTTCACCTAGATAGTAAAATAAACTTTTTCACATGGAAACCTTTGCAAAAGCAGAAACAGTACAATGATGCAATCACAGGGTTGCTGCGACTGCTGCCATGTTATGGGCATGTGCATGTGTTTAAGACATGGGGTCACAAGTTGGCAGAAGTGCATCAACTAGAAATGTAGATATTTTGAGAATGAGAACTAATTATTGTTAACAGTTAAATAACTTTTTCTTAACGGCGTTTGTTACAGAACTTTCAACCCTCGTATGACTCATGCCATTTTCAACGGTAAAAGCAGAGTTTGTGGCAGGTGAAGTTGGAATCTGGTATTATTAACATATTACTTGCATCATGTGTCCTTGTTTACTTATGTTCTCTCTTTCTCTTTCTCTCCAAAATAAATTAAAGTTTATATACTCTTTTTGTTTTCATCGAAATGTTACTGGAAATTTGCATTACTTTTATAATCATGGAGATACAGAGTAGTTTTGGAACACAAATATTAAAAAATTGGATGTTTTAATACTTTGATAGAAGTACAGACTAAATTTATTCAGTCATTATACTACATGCATGAGCTGATAGTTGACCAATGAATATTTCACAGACTGCAACAAAATAAGAGTGTCAACTTTCCATTTTCAAAAGTTATGTTCCATCATCTGAGGTGCTGAATTTAGTGGGTCGATAGATCAGTACAATGCTTGGTCATGACACCAGTTTGTAAATTTGCTAATGACAGTTCCTTATAATTTACGAAATGTAGAGACTATCAGACCTAGGATCATGACAGAGCCAAGCCCATCCCAACTCACCATGTTACCAACTTTGCATAGCTATCAAGCTTGCCCCAAGAACCTTAACAAATTTGCACTGTAGCTGCAATTGTATGTACAGTATCTCTTATAAAATACTAATATCAGTGTGTATCGACAAAATTTGCTATTTCACACACACATCCACACACACACACACACACACACACACACACCCACACACCCACCCCCACACACATCAAATCCCTATTTATACACATTTTCACTTGACATAAATGTGAATCATTCCAACGAAACATTCAGTCTAATTGAAAACAAGACTGGGCCTAGAATTTTCGGAACTCAAATGCTATGCAAACATTCTATTTACATCTTACTATCATGGACAAAAATTAACTATTTAAACATTCTGTTTACATTATCTAAAGTAGAACTTATAATCAATGACAAAAATTAAATAGGCAATTAAATATACATAACAATATTTTTATGTCGAACTAATAAGAACTTTATTACATTTGGATAACTTTTAGAACATATTGTGGAAATCTGTGCTTTTGAGAGATTGCAGTTAGCGGCTGCTAAGATAGTCTCAGGTATAACCAGAGGCACCCACACACGCACTATTTATGGGGAATGTGGCTTGTCCCCTGTCACAGAACGAACAAAATCCCTCAAACTTTGTCCTTTTTATTGAATTATAGACGATGATTCACCATGTCATTTAAATGAACTGCTTTCTACGTTGATAGAGAAACATGACGATACAATTTATATAATGGACACAATTTCTGTTGATTAAATGCCATGCATGAAACAACAAGAACACTTTCCTTAACTTTCGTATTCTCATAAGTCTGAAAATATCAAAACTAAGGCGATTTATGAAAGTTACCCCACAAAACAATAGCGTTCCTTCTTATTATCTTTCTATTTCTGGCAAATACTCTGTTATTCACACTTCGATTAGAAAAGAATGTAGCAACTTAAAAAATTCAGCATGACAGTCTTCTAATAGATAATCACTTATACAACTCTGAGGCAGAATAAAAAAGCGCATATCTTTATAATTTCATTTGTGCTCGAAAGCATGCACATCTGATAAATACATAGTGGGGGCAGATGAAATTCTTTGAATAGGGGCTAATTGTCAATCACTGAATTCATACTTTCTATATTTGACATAGATTCAATGCCTTATTAAGGCCCGCCCCCTCCCCCGGGCCCTAAGCACTGAAAATATTATTTTCCCCCATTCCTACAAAATATGAAACTGACAAACAACCATATTAAAATCTAAAAAAGCGGCAAAATACAAGTGTTGCCATCATTCCAGATCGAAATACTAGTACATGCAGATCGAAGTTGTTATATATAATTCTATTCAATTTTAGCATCAATATTTTATTTGAATTATTTCTGGTGCCCCTGTTGGGCGGGTGCCTTAAACACGTGCTTAGTGTGTTTAATGGATAATCCGGCACTAGGTTTGATATTTCAGAGGAAACTGTTCCGGCTGTAATATACAAACACTAATGGAGACGTGCAGCTGAATTCTTTACCCCATGTATAAAAGTGCAAGTAAACTTCAATGCAAATTGATCGATGGATAAACTGACAAACATCTAAGAATAAAACCTATTTTTCATCTGAATATTTGAATGGTAATAAACACTTTCAGTAAAAGAAAATTGCTAATTCAAAATGTCAAAAAGGGTGATTTTACTATCTAGGGCAGGGGTGTTTATTTGTCAAATACAGTACTATGACGTGTGATCACCTGCAGAAAAGAAACTCGAGTTAAAAATAAGACTCTTACACATGACATCACGTGCTTTCCATTAGTAAGCTGAGGAACTAATCTGACCTCCACTTTCATCACCATGTTTGAGAATCTTAATGTGTATGCAAGCATTAGATTTAAAACAGTGGGATATTTAAAACTAAATGTTGGATATTTCATAAACAAATTAAAGATCTTCTTTACTCCCATACAGTATAAACTGACAATCAGGCGTCAACCCGCTTAAAAATTGTAAATTGGTGAATGAAATAACCATTGTTCATTCCGCACATCATCGCGTCCGTTTCTCATTGAATTTTCACGTCGCGTCTCGAAATGTAGCTAAAATTACATAATTCGTTTCATGCATGAATGATTTAAACATAATTCTTACTGGCATACAGCGCAACTCCATTCGTTCGATGCATGCTGTAAAAGACTGGTCTGCGTACGTGTAATCTGCCATGTTCGTCCTGATTTCTAGGCGGGACCATATTTGATATTGAGAAAAAATTAAGCTGACGTAACTACATTATGGCAAAAAAAAAAAAAAAAAAAAAAAAAAAAAAAAAAAAAGAAAGAAATGAAAAGGTGATCACTCCATAATAAACAAATCGACTCTTCCACAGGTCAGCGTGTATTAATAAGATGTGTTACGCTTTGTGTCGACTCGAACGCTGTTGAAATGCTTCGTGCACGAAACGAATTAGTTACTGTTAACTATATTAGTGAATATCATTCGGGATGCTGTGCGGAACGAATTAAGTTTTGTGCATTATTTTTTGTATCCTAGACGCTTTTCGTTTTTAAAATCTGTAGGGAGTGATATACAATCAAACGGTAAGTTGTGCGAATACTGTAATTTATAGCGCAAGGGCTCGATAAAAAAATTAAGTGCATTGGATAGAGGGCTGGGGGAGAGGGCAACCTATAACAATATGTTTTCTCATATTGTTATAGGTTACCCCATCATACCCCTTCCCCAGCCCTCTACCAATTGATAATGCAAGGTACTAATGATATGGCAAAATGGGAACTAGTCCATTGATAAAATAGAGTATATACGGGTTTCTCTGGTTTTATTGATTGATAATGAAAAATCACTTGAGGGTTTATCCTAATTGCAACAGCAAATAATAGAGACACTGTGTCTTTTTCTAAAGAGTTTGAGTCCCTTTACAGACTTGAGTTTGGAAAACTCGTTATTGAAATTAGCGCCTGATTTTTTGATGCGGAACTGAAAACACTTGTTTCAAATATTCGTTCATACTGAACCAGAAAATGCCGCGGCACATATAGTTTTCACTACTGATAAATATAGGTTTGTTCATGAGCTAACAGAAATTTAAAGTCATAGCATTTTTAATATCAAGTTGTTTGCATAGATTTACTATGGGAGCAGAATTAGTACTGCGAGTCCTTGACCGGTACTCTCAATTTTGTTTATAACCCGTGTGACCTCTAGTTTTGTCTATCTCCGGATACGAATCGTACCAAAATCTACGGACTTCGAAATTATTTAACCTGGCAGTTTATATATAGCTGAGGATTACTGAATCCCTTTAAACATTACAAATTTCAAACCAAACCAAATATTTGTGTCAGTCAGAATATTGAGCAATATTTCATGACGTATGCATAATTATCATCACTAAAGAAACAATGAATCAATGAATAAGCAAAGAAGCAGTTAAAAGTAGAATGGTATAATACATGTATTGGATAAATCCAGTAAGCATATGTAATAGAACAATGCAATATTTATTTGATTTATCCATCACATTTTATTTTGTTTGTTCTAGAGATAGCTATTCAATAGTATCACACTATAAATGTTTAATATTGATCGATTTGTGGATTAAAAATCTGCTTTTAAATAACACTTGTTTTCTCAAATCACAGGTCTTTCAAGACAGGTTCCACCGCATTCACATTCATACGTTCAACTCGGATCATATTGCTTGTGTTACTTTCATGAGATGATTTAAGTAATTTAAAATGAGAGTGCAAGGTTATCAGATCTGTTATCATAAATAGTCAAAATACAAAGTTTGCATGCAATATGAACTTAGATTCAAAAAAGTTTTCCAAATATCCTGGTACTCAATCAAAATTATCCTTCTTTAATAGGTCACCATGCAAAATGCATAATGCAGTACAAATAGTAACATTTTATTTTCATTGAATTTCATTGTCCGCACTGGCAGAGCCGTATTTAGAAAGTAGTTGCAAATGAGGGGTTTCTGAGCCAAACCTCTCTTTTGTGATTGGACGACAGCATGATTTTTACCCCTCCCAGACCCCCTCGTGTTAGTCTAAATAAAATACGAAACCAGCTTTGTTGAGGCAACAGTGTCGATTTCTTAGTCGATTACCTAACTCGAGGACCAATTAAGGAAAATTATCATTGTCATCAAACAAAATACGGTTGGCTAAGAAACAATCCCCTTATACACAACTACTGCGGTTTTATATATGATATTCACACAAAACTTTACATAGCCACCTGTCGAGATATTTTTAAAGTCTCAGCTTTTGCTATTGTATAAACTCTCATCGTCATGACAAAACAAATATAAATTTAATCTTACCGCTGATGAGTGAGCCGGGTTCTAGCATCTTGATAAAATTTCCATGTGAGAATATTGACTTATCGACATAACATTTTTTTTTTAGCTCGTTATCAACTGTGATCTT
>JAECUM010094998.1:0-19367 GCA_016617855.1 Megalonaias nervosa | reverse complement strand
TGAACTGCCACTGTGATCGAATAAACAGAATCCTCATCTCTGTAACGTACTCTCTCTCTCTCTCTCTCTCTCTCTCTCTCTCTCTCTCTCTCTCGTGAATAAACAAGAGAAAGTATGGCCTTGAGGTGCAATTATCTGCGATTAGCTCAAACCTTATGAGGTCTTTACTGACACAAAAAGCAGCATTTGCACTGCATTACTCTAATATAACAAACATGCTCTAAATTGATAACATTGTAAATGAGAATATATAAACAAATTAGGTCCTTAAACCTTGCATGTAAGAGGCTACCCTATTCTGCCACCGTGCGGTCGCGGTAACTTACACCCACAAAATGTCCAAACAAGAATGGAGTGGGAAGGGTCAGCGGAAATATAACATTGTGTAAATACATCTAACTGTAAACAATTTTATTCATTTAATTTGTTTGTGCTTCTTGGAGGCCATCTCTCTTCCGAATGTTAATATTCTGAGAAATGAGCTGACGGTAATGTGGTAATATAATTGGAATGATGATTTAAATAAGACGCCCAAACATGCCCTAAAGCGGTATAACCTCTTGTTGCTAGGGTCAGGGGAGTTGTCGTATTGTAAGAAATTGACGTGTCACAGCGCCATCTGTTGTCATAATGAGGCAATATTTTATGTTAACTTCCGTGATGCTAACTTGCAACGTGCTTGATGCTACATTATAATCATGATTTTAGAAGGTGCAATCTGTGTAACTTATGATATAGAGCAGCGGGGGTGGGGTGGGGTGGTGAACAGACAACTTTCTAGAGAAGTCTTTTTTTGAAAATAAGGCTTCCTACGAAAATGAAAATACAAGGTCAACGAAGCCTCTAACCGACTGAGATCTCTATCTAATTGGTTTATTTTATATTTTTGCGTTCTCGTTTACCTTCCAGTTTGTGCATGGTTAGAAGTCCCAAACCTGTATATATTACTACCCTCTGGTCAAGTGCAATCAAAGCCAGACTAGCACAATTAATACGCAGATCTGCAGCGGTCCGACCTCAGCCAGTAAATTTCTCTAGCACCGAAGTCATGCCTGCAAACTTTAGTAAAATAATAAATCAAGCTTCGAATAAAAAAAACTAGCAGATTTGGCTGGTGTACCCCTATCAGAAAAAGAAAAAATATAAATGATAGCAAGAAGTTGCCTTCGTGTTAGACGATAATGAATTAATAATAAAGATGTTTAAGCGTGTATCTGATCCCCCATTTGGCATGGACGAACCAGTCCTCAAAGATGAATTGATGCGTGATTATCAATTTTATTCTTATGACGCACGAGGGCCAAATCAGCGTGGGCGAATTGAGCTGCAAGTTCAGGATACAGGCAGATATTTCTTACCCGCTGAAGCATTTATTGAAGTAGAAGGTGAAATTCTAAACACAGATAATACTGAATATGGAGCTGACATTGGAATTGGTTTTGTTAATAATGGTATCATGGCGTTGTTCGAAGTGCCACTTATATCACCGACGGAAGAAATATTGAATCAATTCAGAAAGACGTCAACATTGACACGACGATATTGGGTCTAGCAAGATCAGCTGGTCAGTCAATAATGTTTGTGAAGGATACTTCTGACCACCCTGACAACAGACAGTACAATATAAGACGTCCAAGAAACTTCGTCGACAACGCTGACGTTGATGTGTGGCCGGTGGTTCATGGTGCTAATCCAAATTTCAACTTAGGATTGGCAGCACGTCGATCAATGCTGAAAAATGGAAGTAGAAGATTTTCATGTGTAATTCCATTGTCACATATTTTTGGATTTTGCAGAGATGTTAGAAAAACTTTCATTGTGGATGTCAACTATGATACCATCACTCTGAGAAGAAGAACGGTTGCTCTCTTTTATGGATTCGGGTGGTAAATCAACATTATCATGGTTGACGATTACCATAGATAGTATTCAGAGTACCACTAATGTTTTATTCACTTGGCAGATAGCATCACAGCAAGGTGTCTATGCACAACGATATGTATTTGTTGCTTTCCAAGATACTGCACGAGTAAACTCACAAACACACAGTATAATGATATTTGACAAACTTGGTATTACTGAAGTTTCACTGAGAATAAATGGGCATCAAGAACCATCCGAGGATATATTATTGAATTTTGATAACAATCATGTAGCACATGCATATCATCGTTTGATAACATTCATGGGACGTGATCAAAATATTGATTCTGGTCTACAAATATCACAACTAGATTTTACAACGCTGTATTCGATTTATTACTTTTCGCTGGAACACTTGGATTTATTTAGACAATCTGTCGTTGATATACTCTTTCGAGCTCGTGTAGCAACAGGAGCTATTGCTAATTACAGAGCAATCGCTGTTATACTCTCATACAAAACAATGCTGCTTGAAGGTGTTGGTGGACGAATGAGAATCATTGATGCCCCAGTAGAAAACATGTAATTAAATCGTCTATGATATTATAATGTCATATCATCATGTTAGTGTCAGTCTGATTCCTGGTCACATTAAAAAGATACAATCAGTATCAAAAAGGAACTGTGGAATAAAAATATTGCTGAAATCAGAACAGATCTCAGGTGGTCCAAATAAAATATCATTGACAGAACGTCAACTGAGGCACTTCAATGACATCAAACGATCAGCGACTGGTGTACGACTTAATCTCTCGCAGTCAAGACGGGTGGTATATTTCCACTTCTTGCAGCTATACCAGCGTTAATACCCGCGGCAGCCCCAGCTGTTGCAAAAGCAGCTGCACTTGGTGCTGTTGGAACTGCCGCTGGGATTTCATTGAAGAAAGCAACAGGCCAAGGACTAAATACTTCCAAAAAAAGGACGGGGTCTAAGACTGCCAGGAACCCCTCATTCATGATACAGTCAATCCACGGGGAAAGGTCTAAGACTGCCCGGGACACATCGTTGATACTTCCCATGTCCAATTTTGATTTTCTTGATGCTGCTAAAAAATTAAAGATAAAAAACTTCAGAGGTGTTTTTACGCGTGATCAATTACCATAACAACCAAACCGTGTTGAAACCGGTATCATTAATCTCGATGGAAGTTCTGGTCCAGGTACTCATTGGGGTGCATACGTGATTGATCCACGTGGACTTGTTTATTTCGATTCGGATGGTTGGCGCCACCAAATCATTGTCAGCCACATACATAATAGGACCAGTATTAGGAATTGGTGTTGCAGTTATAATTGGTGTTGCTGGTATTCTTAATATCATTTCAAAAAAGATAACCACGTGTGCGGCTGATAAATTACATCAGTTTACAACGTTGCTATCAGTGGAAACACGCGCGCACGCCAAATTATCATCGCTGATATCATCAGGGCTCAACGATGGAATAATATAAGATCAGGAATTCGCAGAAATGATTAAGGTTTATTATGAAGCAACTGGAAACCAAATCTCTTTGTCTCCTGGCAAAGATCACTAATTTAAATCAGGAAGTAAATAATAATGTCACAAGAATTGCTAGAACAAATCGTCGCTAATACAACACCACCAACAACCATGATGATATTAGCGAGCTCAACCAATCCTGAGTTCAACGTTAACTTTCCAACGGCAATTCCAGCCAAGGAAATAGCAGTAGCGCAATTGCGAGTATATTACAACTGGCCAAATATTAGATCAAAGTCGTTCGATGGTTTTCTGGCAAATAATTGATAGCGTTTTCTTACAAAAATAAATCTGATGGACACCCCCCCCCATTGGCAAGTTGTTGGTATTCGAACGGGTAGTTGTCAAATAGAACAGATCAATAGTGAATTCCAACGCAGGATTAAATCTATCACAGGAAAAGAATCCAAAATCGCTATCACGGTTTATGAGCCAACATTATCAGCCGTGATAGAAATATCGACACCCGACTACGCCGTAGATATATATCAATCATCGATCCGAACTGTGTTAGGATGTCCAGAAGTGCCACCGCCAGCACCTTCAGTACCACCCCAGCCTCAATGGTCCGATTACGTTTCAGATAAACGACTATATTCTTCCCTTCCAGAATATCGAAAAAATTATCCATGTCGGCATTTGGAGCAAGCTTGCTTTATTATCGACGAGAAGACTACCGCGCCAGTGGATGTTGGTACATATTTTATTGCGACTGATGGTACAAGATTTTCAATGCAGCTAAGAACTTTCTATCATTATGATGATAATAATAAACAACTCATCGACGAAAAGTATATTAATTCGTACGTCGAAGCTATTACACCTGAAAACAAGCGTATACAGAGCAAACTGCGTCAGTTGTTTCAAAGTTACATACAAGAATATCCAAACGACGATCTAAGGCAGCAAATAACTGAAGCGATACATCTAAATCAAGTTGCATCCGATCTCGGGTATGTCAGTTGGGTTATTATCGAAACAGCTATTGCTACTAGAGATGAATTCGTTGATCTTCCACCGGATAAAAAGACAACGACATTTAAGCAGTTGTTTCTCAGACACTATGCGATCACAGAAACAAAATTACCAAAATTCATTATACCAGGATTTAAACTCTCCGACACCAACGATATAATCGATGAATATTTTCCAGTGACACTAGAATCATGGAGAAAAGTATCCCCTCCTCCAGATATTCTCAAACATAACAATGATCCAGACAGCGGTGATCGTCATATATCACCAGGTATTGTCAATATCACACCAGCTATCTCAGTCACACTGGTGTGTGATGCTGTCGATGGCAGCTATCAAGTACATCTAGAAAGATCCAGGCAGGCACAACAGGGATATATTCTACATACATTCACCCCTGACGTTCCGCCTGGGTTTTTAATTGTGTCAGTACCCTTTAATCCGGTTCATCTACGATGTCATAATCCTCTATTATCACGAATACATTTCAGACTTACCGACCAAAGTGGGACACTTGCTTGATTTGAGAATTAAGATTTGACAATAAGTTTGTATGTGAGATGGTGACCTGACTGATTTTTTTGAAATCTCCTAAAATCACAGTAAATATTATATTCTGAAATAAAAATAAAAAATAAAAAAATAAATCTGAATCTGAGTCAGAATTTGCATCCGCGGATAGATTAACTAATATAGAATTAAGTGAACTCACAAAAGCATCTCCGGAACAAATAAAAGATATGTTGGACCTCCACCAGATCCAAAAAGTTATATGACGACAAGTGAACGAAATAATCGCCGTAGCTACCTTTTGTTGGAATAACTATTATTTATATTTTCTCAAATTGAATCATACAAATGAATATAATGGATGGAATAATTGCCGAGATAGAAAACATAAACCATGCACAACAATTGATAGTGTGTTATTATTGTCTAGACAAACTTAATAGTAAGATTCTCGATGATGCAATCGATATAGTAAAAATTTCTCAATGAATGAAAAAAAAAACAAACAAATATTATAATCTGAGTCAGAATAAAATAAAAAATAAATCTGAATATAAATATATAAATAAATAGTATTCGGTGTTACAACTTTCATCAGTGACATTCACAATCCCTCTTGACCTTCGTCAAGGACTCTGTCAGGGATAAAGTCAAGGACTCCGTCAGGGTGTTTACAATCGTACGTAAATTTTTCCAGTTGTATTACACGTTAACTCACAATCGTTTTTGTTTCGTATTCGCGTGATAACTTTGATCTAACTTTCTCAATCGCCTGTGCGAGTGAAACGAAATTCCGGATGTTTTCATCATCATCGACATAAAGTAACGATTGTTTCATCTCTTGTTGGAGTAATTTAATAAACCAGTATTCGACTGTTAGTGTGAATCTTCCGTCGTATTTCCGTTCCTGTAATATTTCAAAATTATTTGTGATTTTTTTCAGGATCCAATTAGTCACAAAGTTCTATATCATCATCATGTAATTTTTTAATCTCAGAAATAATTGCATTAATATTTTCGGAATTCATTATATAATAAATATTTGTTTAAAATAAAAACAAAAAATAGACAGTAAGAATGATGAGCAATTTGCCGTTCCATGGGGTCCCTTTATTTGCCAGTATTTGCCGTTCCATGGAGTCCCTTCGTTATTTGCCAGGTTTTTTTTCTGGCTGACTGGGCACCCTTCATGAGGCTCTGGCTGACAGTTCCTTTTATTGGGCACCCTTCATGAGGCTTTCTTCTTTCTGGCTGACATCCTTTCTGAATGTCTTTTTATGGGGCACCCTTCATGAGGTTGAGAACTCATCACTCTTACTGTTTATTTGGGGGGGCTCCTGTTTTTCAATTTTGTGCACACCTCCCCCCCAAATCAAATCCCCGGGGAGTGCAAAACAGCACCCACCACGTTGTTCAACGTGGTGGAAAGGTGTGCATGAATTTTATTATGTTAAATTTCTCCTTAGGCTGCAGGCCCCCAATTATTAATGAAAATGCGATTATCGCCACCGTCGAAAACATTTTCTTTCACGGGATTTGAACTCCACACGTCTAGTCTGGAAATCCGCCGCGTTAGCGCTATACTACGGATCATTCTTACGATTATATATTTGAAACATTATTATGAAGTTTCCTATAGCAGACGATTTTACCTGGATAACGGGCAACCTACATGCGATCACCAAAAACAGGGCATAATGAAAATAAATCAACTCATTCGGGAACTATATAAAAATAGCTTACCTAGATTACTTGCAAGGGCGAGGCTTATTTGCTACAGTGTGAGCCACAAAAAAACAAAAACATATAATCCACGGCCGTGTTTAATCACTCTACAGGAGTTCATCTAGTATAGAATTGAATAATTCAGGAGTGGCGGCGTCTGTCAGGATATACTGAAATATTACTTTTTGTTTATATATCTTTGAAAAAGCCCATTTGGTTATATTATTTACGACATGGTATATTGAGCGCGTGCAAATATCAAAATATTTGCCAGCAGCATATGTCGATGGAAACTCTTTTATTCGCTCGTCTCCACATTCACAGATACAATTGATCTTGCGCGCTTATCGTGTGTCCCAGTATCTCCAAATTTGCAATTCTGACTCTGTGTAATAGCTCGTAAATTACCCAAAGAATTATCAAGCTTTCTGCCGTTAATGTGATCAATCACAAGTCCATATTCGACTAGTCTGTGAAAACATTCATATATAAATTTGTGCCATAAATATCTTTTCTCCAACAGTAAATCTGAGATAACCGTTAACAACAGAACCGACAGGATTTTTAATCGACATTTCCTAATTACACCAGCGCGAAATGCCTCATTATCCTTGATGAAGGGATGTTTCACAAATTCATCTTCCTCCATTTATGTAGTAAATATTATTTGTCTAAATTATTATTCTATTGCTAGAAAAATATGTGGGGGGACTGCTAACCCGAAAATCTAGCTAGACAGTCTTCGGCGTTTTTTTTTTTTATACCAGCAACGCTGTTGCCGGCGTTATAATTTTTGTTTATCGTAATACCATTTCAAATTTCTGTATTTTTTACCACCGAATTCTACGCACAACTGCGTTTTACCCCTGACTCCGATGTTACACTTTAAACACGGCTCTGGTCTTAGACTTTCTCGTCGCACGCTCTGCATGTAATGTTCACAGAATTCATTTACACAAGCCCGATTACAAGAATCGCAGAACCAATCATCAAGCACTTACAGTTATTATTTGCTTGAATCATTTTATATATAAATTAAACTTTAATTTAAATATATATTTGACTTATTTATAACAATGGAGGAATTTACGAGATTATCTGCGATTAAGCCCTCCAAAGCCAGACTCGATCTGGACAGAATAACTCCTGAATTCCCGAGGCGTGTTCTGGTTGATTTGACGAATAAAACTTTAATCAATCATATCCGTCAAGCTAAGAGAGAATTTCGCAACGATGGTGCGGCTCATGTGCGGTCAACATTCAGAATTATGCAAGACGTCAATGCTACAATGAATGACAATTATCTCGACGACCAAAAATATATTTTTAGAATAAAATTTATCGTAGCGGTAGATAATATCTGGATTATACGTGACAAACGTGACCCTGTTCGATTACATCACGCTGGGAATATTGTCACGTTAAATAAAAATTCCAAACCAGGAATACTGACTTGTATCGACAAACCTTATTATGAGCGAGCATATCCTGCGACGGCAGTTGTTTATGCGATATATCCGCTGAATGTAAACCTAGATAATGACCACCTGCCGATGAAAATTTCTCGCTTGAATTGAATTGTTGAACGAGTTGTAGAACACTTTACAAACGCTAAACGAGGAAACGGTTTAACCGATTTCCGACGTAAAACAATAAATAAGTGGTCTATCGAAGACGTTGCTGAACTGGAAAAAAAATAAAATTCCAATAACGGTGAAGACGTTAACGGGGGAAGTTTTATACGAATCGAAGTATAAATCGAAAGGAGCTTCGATAGAGATTATTGATCATAACGCACACGCGTGGACTTCGGACATAACAATATTTCCACGAAATCGAACTGTCAAATTTTATAACGGTGATATGTTTGATTTTATCAGAAATATCAGTAAGAGTGACCCTGTATCCGTGTGGTTGTTTCGAAGTTCAGAATCTGTGAAATATGATAAGTTTGTACTGCCTAATGGAGATATTTATCGTGCAGAATCTCTTTATAACGAAATGAAAAATCTTCAAATCCACGAACGATACTGATGTTATCGAACGATTACTCAGTAATTGCTTCACCGTTCCATCAGTTCCTGCTCACTTTGCTCAGAAGGAAAATTCATGGAAACCAACACGGTTGGAATTTATTGAAGATATACAACGCTTTTGTATCGAATACGGACACGGCGGATTGTAGAATACTAAATACGATTATAAGGATGTTATCTCAGTTGATATGGTTGCATGTTATCCTGGAAGTTTTCTTGGAATAGGAGAGTGTTCTGAGTATTTCAAAAGATTTGGACATCCAACACACGAGATGACCAGAGTTGCGATAAATGGACCCTTACCATGTTTTGACTTAACTGGATTTGCATGTATTGAGTCATTCGAGTTTGCATCGAAAACCCTTCATCCGGTTGTCGCTCCAGTAGTTTTATTAAGATATATGCTTGATGTAAAAATATTGATATCGTTGGTTGTAAGTGAAGCAAATATATCATATCGTCCGCAGAAACAAGTTTGGTTACCACAACAGAAGAAATATTCCCCAGATGAAAATCCGGACGATACCGATGTCGAAAATTCCCAAAAGATATTGGCATAAAATATAATTGGTAAATTTACACAAGGAGGATCATATGATCATAAACGACATTGTACAAGATTAATAATCGACGATGCTGAACTTGATTTCATAATTGCTGATACAACAGAGAAAAATATATTTGTAAGTCGGAATAATACTTACTTATCGGACGGGACTAAATTAGGCACAATTGTGAGCTACACTGATGGTGACTCACCACAGTTTACTCATTTAAGATCTTCAATGATCGCGTACGTTTCGATAAACTTATTATCGATGATAAACAGATTTCCTGATACCCCTGTTAGAGTCGGTACGGATTCATTTTATATCAATAAAAAATATAGGATTGCTAAAACAATTACATATCGGCGCTGATGCATCATGGGGTGAATGGAGAATAAAACGAGAAAAAATTCTTAGTTATTCTGAATCCGCCGACGTTGAATCTAAGGAAATATATTACCAAAAAAAAAGAAAGAAAAAAAAGAAAAAAAAAAAAACGGATGTCAAAACTTTCATCGGCTTCAACGGTATATGATCCTGTGGCCAGACATAAAACAGTTTATCTCAATGGACCCGGAGGTTCTGGTAAAACAACACGTGCGATTGAATTATTCCGGAATTTTGATATGGTTGTACTAACTCCGACTCACCGGCTTGCCAGAGAAATGAGCAAATGAGGAGTAAAATCTCATACTTATCACAGCTTCTTTAGATGGAAAGGAGATACATGGACTCCTGAGCAAATGGGTGAGAAATATATTCCAAAGATTATTATCTGGGATGAGATATGTGCGGTATCTGTGGAGGTATTAAAAATGTTTCTTGACTGGTTGCTGACGAGAAATACTGCTGTTATAAAGTGTGGCGATCACCATCCTTAGTTGGATCATCTCCGCATGAATGGCTGAAAAAGTTCGTAGATCGTTATGAGGAGATAATTGATGATCATAGAGCTATTGATGAACTGCTGAAAGAGTCTAAAAGGTTAAGCAGACTGCAGTCAGATAAGATTCAATGTGAGATAATGTGTGAAGTAATTCCAGAGACTATGATGAGTGTATGGAATTTATGGAGGCCTCCTGATTTGATAGTTGCAAGTAGGAAGATAGTTTGTGATACACTCAACAGCAATTATTTCTGTTACATAAAGAAAAGTTTTCAGATTTACCTGTGCCATTGTGTTATCGACCAGCAGATACACGCAAACAAATAATCACTGTGCTTGCTGAAACACAGCAATGTTGTGGCAGTATTCTTCTAATGACTCACGACAATTTACCCTGAATAGAATTAACAGTAGTCTTGGTCACACACGCCAAAATGTAATGTTGACCTGTCTTGAGTGTAATCGACATAGGGGTGCTGATGTCCTGCTTTCACAGAAGTGAAGGCGGTGGTAATTGTGTATCCTCAGGAATTACTTGTAATTGTTCGCGTGCAAATCCACGTTGAGGAGCAATTGAATCTAGTCTATAGATTGCATTTCTACCCGTGGATCTTACAACGCTGGAAATTTTATGTGTGATCACACTCCAATAGGATCAGTTGCTTTTTTATACCACCTTCAAGTTCACCAGGTTCATACAATATCTGACAATCACATTACCTAGTGCTGGCTGTTTTGAGAAAGAGTCATGTCGTTGTACTGGTATATGTTTTTTATGATCGCTTTGATGGGTTTCATAGAAGTTCCACGAGTATTTTCATTATTTAACGCAGCTGTCACACTTGGTAGTCTTGCAACCCATTCACGAGATAGATCTCTTGTCTTTCTGAACTTTGTTAAGGATATTTCCTGCTCATATTGATATCCAAACAATCGCTCAGCAAGTATTCGATTAAATCGCTCAATGATTGCTTGATCGCGATGAATTGCGGTGTGTCCTCGTCTGATTTTGACGTTATGTTGTTTCATCAGAGATGTTACTGCACCAAGAAATTCCTTGTCAGGATTAACCTGTAGTAGCTGTGGTCATCGCAAAGGTCCTCGTTGATAAATTCGTTCAAAAGCAGAAGCAACTTCAGTTGCTGTCTTTGTTGATAGTGGTTCTGTTTCTTTATATCTACTTGCAACATCAACGACAGTTAGAGTGTATTGTATGTGCGCGATTGACGTCTACGTGTTTTAATAGTATCATGTGGTAAAAACAAAATATCTGCCTGATGAACTTCATTGGAAGCGCCGACATCAAAATGTGCGTACTGAATTTTTTTGGGTGGTGGTAGATAAATTTGCCATATTGCCTGTCGTGCTAACCAATTTGCAGCAACAGAACGTGTGACATTTGCTGCGTCAGCAAGTTTACTAACCGCTTCTCTACCCCTCCAATATCCTCTTGGGCTATAATAAATCGAGTCCATTATAATAGTTACATATGAGTAATTACACCGGCCCCTAGCACTAGTTTACCTTTCATCGCAGATCGGATGTCAAGTCGGGCTCCAGAACCACAATAATTATATCAAGGAAGATGTTTCTCACCAGGATACTTAGCCCATGGTGCTCCTGGTAATTTTCCCAGTGAAGCAGCGATATCACCACCATTGACATTAGTCAAGTGGGAGATAAATCTGTATTTTTTGTACCGCATTTTACACACTTGCCTGTAAGTGCACTCCTTTTAGTTTTTGTTATTATTGTTGTTAATCCACTGGTGGAGGTAGGTGCTCTGCATCGAACACAATATAAATTCATATTATCTATTATATTTCTACAACATGGATACCATTGATTTCTCAGCGACAAGAAAGCAAGAGCCAGTCAAGCATCATCCAGCGCTACCAAATTCTATCAGAGCAATTATCATAGGTCCATCTGGGTCTGGTAAGACGCAATTGTTGCATAATCTGATAATGAGGTGGCTCAGGTGGGATCAGTTGTATTTAGTGACACCATCTATAGATGATCAGCGATGCTACCATGTGCTTAAAGATTTTAATGAAGAAGCGAAGTCGTTGGATGAAGACGGTAATGATATTATTGATTTTATCACCGATATTGATGATGCTCCATCTGTGGATGATCTTGATGGATGTATTAATAATTTCGCAGTATACGATGATGTAATGCTGGACAAACAATGAAATCCAGCTCGGATATTTTCCCGAGGGAGACACAAAAACACCGATGTTATGTATGTTACTCAGCGATATACACGAATACCTAAAGTGATCAGAGATACCTGCAATCTTTTAGTTGTATTTAGCGGAGTTGATATCCACACACTAAGAAACATCCATCAGACTTGGTGTTATGGGGACATGGATATGATTATTTTTCAAAAATTTCTTCTCGCACCCGCAAGCTACCCCACACGGATTTATCACGAGAAATTTACATGATCCTCGGTCGCGATATCGCATTGGTCTCGATAAAATGTTTGGTTGAGACACCATACTCTCTGTCACCTCTTTTTTCTCCCGTTCCGCTCAACAAAACAACAATAAAAAATGACAGATACTTGTTAAGGCAGCTGGAGTTGTCGCCCTTCTTGACACACATAACAATGCACTTGACCTGAGCGTGGGAAAATATATACAGGTAAGGGACCGCTCGCGATACACAAACTGGTAGGTAAACGAGAACGCAAAAATATAAAATAACCCAATTAGAGATCTCAGTCGGTTAGAGGCTTCGGTGATCTTGTATTTTCATTTTCGTAGGAAGGCTTATTTTCAAAAAAAGACTTCTCTAAAGGACACACGGTACTAATGATACGGAAAAATGGGAACCAGCCTGGAAATGGGTGAACATAAAATAGAGTATATATGGGTTTGGCTGGTCAGGATTGGTTAATAATGTAAGCTATGTTTCAGGAAAAAGAATCGTTTGAGAACTTATCCTAGTTGTAAGTGCAAAAAAAAATAAAAAAAATAAAAAAATAGAGACATGGTTTTATTGATGGAATTTCAGTCCTTTAACAGTCTTGAGTTTGGAACACTCATTACTAAAATTAGCACCTGACTCTTTGGTGCGGAATTGAAAGCACATGTTTCAAACACATGCAGGTCTAGAAAATGCCTCGGCTCGTATCCTTTCCTCTACACAGAAGCTGACATCCAGGTTTCATCGATACTTAGTGTCTGATAAATATAGGTGTGATCATGAGCACTCAGAAATTTTAAGTTATTGAATTTTTAATATCATGGTGTTTGAATAGGTTTACTATGGCAACTGAATTAGTACCGTGAGTCCTATAGCGTGGTCTGCTCACCCCCCTGCTTATAGCAAGTTTATAAATAGAATATTAAAACTTGTAATAGCTGATATAGCATTTGCAATATGACAAACTACAGAATCAATTCAGTAGTTGGCAAATTGCAAGAAACAACGACACATAAGGTAAGTAGATCTAAGCACTTGCAAGCAGCCATTTACAGCTTGCATTAATGAAGAAAAGAAAATTCATGAATAGAATTATGAATGTAGCACTTGCAAGAATTATGGCGGTAATGCACTCCATATTAAGGAAGTTCGAGTGACGACTTTAAACCGTAAAAACAGTTACTGTTTGATACGGAAACACCGGGCAGTTGACCGCAGAAAACTGGTAACCGTTTAGTTCATAACTTTAACAGAGGAACGTTTATAGTGGACAATGGTTATGACCGATGAGACCAGGTCATGGCTAAATATGGGTGACCGATAAGGCAGGTTTGACAGAATATTTAGGGGGAAATAGATATTGTATGAGCTGTATGTTGTTGAATAAGTATATTTTGGTGAATAAATTGCGATCCGTTTTGTACTGCAATACTGCAATCACGCCAATCTCTCTCTCTCTCTCTCTCTCTCTCTCTCTCTCTCTCTCTCTCTCTCTCTCTCTCTCTCTCTCTCTGTTGCATACGAAGTTAATTAGACTATACTTAACTCTTATGTATTTGTATAATAGAAACGGAGTTACCTGGAAATTCTATTTCGTCTTCTGTACATCACTGAGTGTGCAGCAAATATGCATTAACTGAACTGGGTGTAAACGTGACTATTTTATATTGATTTGCAATTCCAGTTTATTAACTTTACTGTTAGTCTATTTTCCTCCAATAAAGACTAGCAAGAATAAAAAGAACAACAAATCCAACTGGGTTTTGAAGAGACATTTGTTATGTATATTTAATTTAATTATATGTTTGTTAGCTTTAAATTGTTTAATTCCATTACATGCTATTGTAATGTAACATTAAGTTCAATTCTGTTTGACGTGACTGACATTTTTTTCATTTTTAATTTCACTAACATAAACAACTAATAATAGAAACATTGTATTCAGTTTCTGACCTTGTTCCAAAATCAGTGACAGTTTTGGTAAACAACCTTTTTATTACTTTTTTAAAATCGTTATCAGAGTAAGAATCATTAAGTTAAGTCAAAGTCATATCTGGACTACGTGACAAGTAGCCATATATCAATTGATAACAAACTTCTATTTTTTCCAGAAGAATGAACTTTTGACCCTCATCCGGGAATCTGTTTTGCGTCTTAATTAGCGTATAGCTGTTCTTTTTTTATATAAGTTTGTGAGTTGGGCTCAAGCAATTGACATGTTAAGTTGTTATTATGTTGTGACCAGTTTCGGTTGAATTTTTATTATCTTCAAATTATTGAATTTAAGTGATTCTTTTCCCTGGAAATACATAAGTGCTCTGACAAAATTCTTGGATAAAGACTTTTATTGGAAGTTATTCTGAATTCAAAACTAAAACAATATTTTCTGTGATTCAACAACGGAGTGTTGACACAGCAGCACTTCGCTGACCACAACAGACGTCATGGCCTTCCATTTTTGATTTCATCGGGACTCGAACTCAGTTTCATTCAGGACTTTTTATTACTAGGACTTCTATTTTTAATTCTTAGATTATTTTTGGATTTAATTCGCAAAACCGTAAGTTCTTTTTTCTCATTTTTCACTTTGTATTCTAGAGAAATAAATTATTTGTTAAATTATACAAAACTTGTTGTCTTCACTCTTTTCTGTTACTTATTTTAAGAGCATAGACTCGTAGCACATTTGTGTTGTACTTAGAATGCAGTCAACCTACTTAATTTCTTGTTAACTTTTACCGCTGCGTGCACTGCAAATATATCTGAAAAGTACAGTTGAAGTAAGCCTTATGACCATAGCAACTTCTTATCATTTATATGCAAAAGTAAGGGAGATAATTTGCACACTTTAATTCGTCTGTTGTGTACTATGGATCTTCTTGCTTTCTGCTCCAGAAGTTTCACCCATTAGCAAATCCATGTGAAACACAAGACAAACAAATCCATAGGTAAGCTGGATATGTGAGCTGTGGGTAATTATCGGTTCGCAAGGTCTAACGAATGCTGTCAAAGCCTTAAAGAATGGATGTTTATTTGCATTTAGGCGATTGATCATCATTTTTGTATATACTGTTACTAATATGTAGTTTTAAACTAAGCAACAGAAACCAAAACCAAGTTTGGTAAAATTAACAAATAAGTTAATTCTCTAAGTAAAAAATGAAAATTTAAGATGAACTTACATCATTCTGAATTAAATCCCAAATAATTATTAAAGTTCTGACATAATTCCAAATGTATAGTGTTCCGAATGAATTGCAAGAATCTTGAATGTGCTTATGCACTATTAGTCTTGATCTACAACAATGATATTATCCAGAATGCCTTTAAATGAATTCACAAGAGTCATAACATAGTGTTAACCAAGTCAATGAGGTATTTAATAAATAATTCCTCTCTAATTATATCTAAACACATTTAAAACTGATTCCACTAGACTGTTATTAAAACAAGAATCAATAATTTTGATAATCAGGACCTTATATAAAAATCTACGACACAATAAGACGACAATGATATGGGTCATTTTCCCATTAAATTCGTAAACAGGTTCGCTTCCAGAAAATACAAAACTTTTAAACAAGATCAGGGCTTGAACTTAAACTCTTGTAAACACCATGATAAGGATCAGGTAGATAATAGAAATTCCATGGGAAAGACCAATGTCCTAATCTTAAAACCAGGAAAACATATTTTTAAAATGACAGTCAGGTTTATGCAAACTCTTACCCTTTGTTACGGAAAAGGTCAAGCATATTACAAATCGAAAATACATAACACCTCCACTCGTAAATAAAATGAAAGATTTATGCAAAAAATGTTCCTTTAAACAGATACATAAGATCTATATTAATTAAAATTACATAGAAAGATGTCTTCTAAATGATTCAAAATATACATATAGCAATATAGTACTTCTATACACGTGTAAGTGAATCAGAATATCAGATTATCTTTTTCCTTGATGTGCCTAATGTCAATGTTATATTCCTGCAGCAACAATTTCAATCTCAGCAATCTCGGATTTTTTAAATGAATGTAAGGGGATTATGATTATTGAATACATAATCAGAGAAGGAGCTGAACTAATATACACTTCAAAGTGTTGCAAAGCCAGAATCAAAGTCAAACATTCCTTCTAGATTGTGGAATAATTTATCTGGTGTTTCTTTAAGTCTTTTTGTTTTAGAAAAATAGTACACTGGGACGATCCACGCCATTTTTGTCTTCTTGAATCAATACTCCGTCAACCCCAGCATCACATGCATCAACAGACATTTAAATATTTTACTGAAATATGGAGTGGAGAACTGGTGCATTGTTAATAATAATGGCCATATATTTATCTAAAGCCTCCTGACATTTGTCAGAAAAATGAAACTTGGAGTTTTTATTCAACAACTTGGTCAAGGGTTGAGCAATTATGGAAATATTGAACAATATTTCCGATAATATCCAGCCATACCCCGAAATCCCACCAATTGCTTTTTACTAGCAGGAACTGGGAATTCAGCGATAGAATTCACCTCAACTTCTACAGGTTTAACTTGACCGTGTCCCACAATGTGTCCTAAAAATGTAACACAAGCACGGCAAAACTCACTTTTACTTAAATTAATTGTCAAATTTCCATCACTGAGTCGATCAAAAGAATTTCCGAATGGATTCCAAGTGATCTTTCCATGTATCGTTATAGATGATGACGTCAACAATAGTACGCATCACAATTATCTACAATAGATGTTATGTTCAATAAACGCTGGAAAGCTGAAGGAGACTTTTTCATACCAAATGGCATCACTCTAAATTGATACAGTTCATCTGGAGGTACGAATGCCGAAATTTCTCTTACTCTTTCCATGAGTGGAATTTTCCAGAATAGTCAAGTTTAGTGACACAGAACGCATTACCAATTTTGACAATGCATATATTCTTGGCATTTGAAATTAATTAGTTTTGGTGACATTGTTGACAGTACACATACAAAATGTCTCATCTGGTTTCGGCAAAAGAATACACGTTGAACTCTACTCACTTTTACTTGGTTCAATGAAATCATTCTCCAGAAAGTATTCTTTTTTCAAACATTCATGCTTGAGATGATTCGTCCTGTACGGATGATTTTCACTGGTGTAGAATGTGCAATCGCAAAGTCGTGATAATTTGTGTGTGTGTGTGTGTGTGTGTGTGTGTTCGCGATGATGCATCAATAAACATGTACTTATACTCATATAAGCTGTTTCAGTGCACTATTTTCTTGTAGATGTAGATTGTAGTTTCTGGTCCAGATTGCTTAATATTTCTGAATTCCAAAGATTGGTTATAAGAATGACACTACAATCAGTTTGTATTCCATCATTTACATCCATTCGTGTGGAACAGCTATAGCTAAATTGATTGAATGATCAACTTGGCTTTCTCTATTAAAATACTCCTTACATATTTATATGACAGAGTTGTTTCTGCTTCAACCTCTCATGGTGTAATTTTAGCCATTTCCTTTCTTTTAAATTATATAAGGACCATAAAACTTAGCCAGAAGAGGACATTGAGGTATAGGCAAGGGAGCCAGAACTCTTTCACCAGGCTGAAAACTCCTTTCCTTTGTATGTCTGTCATACCTTAATATTAGTGAGTAAAAGTGGAGATTAGTTACTGCTACTTCACAAGCCCTTTAAAACTTACATTTGAAATCAGAGACATAATCAAGACGACTAATCTTGCAATCTTCATTTGAAAGAAGTTTATTTTTAATAACTTCAACTATCCACAAACAGTATGTCCATAATTTAATTCAACGGGACTAAAACCCAAGGATTCTTGAACTGATTCCCTAACAGCAAACAACAGCCAATGAACAGCCTCATCCCAATATTTTCCTGTATAAAACCAATGTCGCAAGCCTCCTACGGTATTATTTCTAAGACCGGAGAAGGTGGACAATTAAAATTTAAATAGCTCCTAGCCCCCAGTCTTGCAATGCCGACGGTCTAGGTGTATAAAGACTCAAGATGAAAGGTATAACAATTTAATAAAATATATCAAATGCATTCAACAATTTCATCGACAATTTCTCAACCGCAATTTCTTCGACAAATTCAAACAATGACCTATTCACAGCTGCCAGTTACTATCCTCATATAAAATTAAAGTCTTAAGAGAGAGTGGTTCCCTTCGGTGTTGATTCTGTTACTCATCTGTCCGCCTTTCGTTTATCTCTTTGGGATTTAGTGGCCTCCTTGCACCTCCGGAAACTCTCTTCCACGTTTCCTTCCGCACTACGCCTCCACCCAAACTGCTTATGTCACAATAGACCTACCACGTGTTCTCATCGTGTCTTCCTTCTCAGCAAATCTTCAGGTGGCACCTCTCACTCCCACCCGGAAAGCTTCCCGTAGAATTAGAAGAGATGTATAATCTGGTCTCCTTGCTCTAATCCCAGGAGAACTGACAAGACTGTCACAGACCTATCGTCAGAATAATGGCGAATAAATTATCAGGCCAACTCACGCACTCACATCTAAATATTCCATATATGCTTGGTTCTACAATAATTGTGCTATAACGATAAAAATATTATCAACGACTTCTGATACATGCATACACGTCCCTAATTGTTAACTTCGTGGTATAGTAACTATCATATTCAACAACAATCATACGCATTTCGTGCCCTACGAATTATAAAAGACATATATAAAATATATAAATACCAAATTATATGTCACAAGTCCAACAATGACTAACTCTGCATAATTCACAATCTATCTATCTAACTATCTATCTATCTATCTATCTATCTATATATATATATATATATATAT
>JAECUM010094997.1:0-18502 GCA_016617855.1 Megalonaias nervosa | reverse complement strand
TATATATATATATATATATATATATATATATATCAGGCTATTCAATCCTAATTAATGATTGCTCTCCGCCTTAACTGTTAACTGCTCTCCGCCTCATGAATAAACTTCCAAACGAGAATTATCAATCGCTATGGATTTTTATAATTGTGGCCAGGTACAAAACTGGGTTAGAAAAAGAACACGTGGAGTCACAATATATAATACGAATTTGTTTATCAGCATGCCAAGCTCATTCGTAGAGATTTCCCCAAATGTCTGCTTTTAAAAATTAGCTGGAGAATGACCCCATCAAGGTCGCTCAGCATGACTCCAGTCTACTCCCACACCAGACAAGAACTGTCACTAATGATTAATTGGTACCAGCATCAGATGATGCAATACAACTTGGTATTAAACTGTCAGTTAGAACTACAACCACAGGCATCACAAAAGTGATAGGAAAGAATTTTCCTAAGGATATCCTTATTCGAGATTTTACGAGACGTTTCTTGAACAAACGATTTTGATTTAAGTTTGGCAGCTAATGAAGATACCCAAGAAGAGGTAAGTGAATTTCATGTTTTAATAGTCTCTCCACCTAAATCTACAGCATATATACCCACTTTCACAGCAATGTATGGAAACAAGTATTGTTTCCAAGAACATAAATGCTCATGATTAGAGAAATTACTTCTTATTGCAAAGAGAAGTATTGTGCTGATTTCGCATTATCTTGATATTGTTACAAAATATCTGTAATTGGGGAAATGTCATAAGGCTTGAGTGAGTTTAAAAAATCCCCAAACAATTTGTGAAAATTTTGACATATTTCAGGTATTTCATTTATTTCTCTAATTTAAATGTGTACTTAATTCGTGTTGCTTTTGCATAATGAGCCTTATTGCTATCAGGCTTTGAAATTTCAGACAAACCGGATTGTTATCTATTTACACCTATGCACCATTATCCATGAAGAATATCACATCAACAAATGATATAGTCTTGTAAACGATTTCAGGTACAAGATGGGAATATCTCAAGATGACACAAAGTGATGAATCTTTAATATACTTTAAAGGAATTCACCAAAATTCTGCAACTGCATGACATTCACTGCTGTGTGATTAATTCAGAGCCATGGGTGGATATAGATGATTTTTATAATTTTCTTGCTTCTAATATTCAGCCTTGGGATAAACCATTAAGGAAGTATAACATAAAGGCAGAATTATATAGAATAGTCAACCAAACGAAGATAATTAATGGGAAATTTTGTTGCAGTATTAAGGCGCTTTTGAAATTTGTATTCCACCATTCTGGCGATTTTAATGTTTGCAACGAAACTGTGGACAGTATTTTATCACTTTTATCTTCTGCAAAGGAAACTGCACTGAAGAAACCTTCACTGTCGGATGATATACAAAACGATCCATTTTCTTTGTATAGAACAGATGGTAAGGACTTTCTGCTGGGTTTGTATCAAGACATAACTAAAACAAATTTGTCGGTACCATCAAATTCCTCAAATATCCATCAGGTTCAAGAAACTAAACTTCACCATATTTACCATACGTACAAGGTCCTTTTCTCAGAAGAGCAGTGGCTCAGAAAATGTGAATTTGAAAAACACTTTCAATCCAACATTGGTGAAGAGCCAAATACGGCTAAACAGACTTATACCAGTAACTTGCTTAAGCAGAAACGTACATTTTTCAATGCATCTGTTCTATCTCGAAATCTCGGAAAATACTGGCAAAGCCTGTACAGAGCATGTTGTTCTTCGATAAAGAACTGGAAAGCTGTTGCTACTGCAATAGATGGTGTTGTTGTAGAAACAGACATCAGTCATTTTCCTGAGTATCTTGAGAACTGTCTCTATGCTGCTCTTGAAAAAATAAATCACACAGAAAGTGAACTCCGCGTAAGAACTATACTTTGTGTGGGATGCTGTGAATTGTGCAGACATTCAAAGGGAGTTGATGTATTTTGTGAACTAGAAGGTGAGCAAACCACACGAACACTGCTTTCTGATATTCCCCTCTTTTTCCAAACTTCCTTGAAAGATCATGTCCATGTACCTGAATTTGTTTGGCTGGAACATGGCACTATTTCTAGAGCTAACTCAGGGGAAACGCCTCGTCATATTCTCAGAGATCATTACATTACAAAGGAACTAGACAATAAAATTGTAATGGGGGACTTTAAACATTAAAAGCCTCCTTAATTGATTTGACGTTCGTTAACTAGGGAATGACCTCCCACGGTGTTATTGCCCAGTGTGGACGGATAGATGGAACGTTAACAGATAGCTGAGCAAGGTTATTGAAAGAAATAACAACTACAAGCCCCCTTTTCCAATAAATAAAAATAAATTTAATCAATTAGTACATAACCAAAATTTCACTCTCAACTAATACAACAGATTTACTAAAATAAATGTAATCAAGTAATGCATAACAAAATTTCCCTTTCAATTAATACATGACCAAAATTTCACTTTCAATCCAACGGATTCACATTGATAGAATTTAGTCGCAGTGTCCAATTTACATCATATTACGAGTGGTGAATTTTGAGTTAAATTCCACGCTTGACAGCATCACCTGGCGTCTGTCTCCTCTCGTCTTGCACTCTGGTCCTCTTTCTGACCCCTGTTTATTCCGACCTCTCTTAGATGCGGATTTCCCCTTGACTCATCGGGTTTTCCTTTACTTATCTTCTCCTTTCCTTTCTCTCTCTCTCTCTCGGAGTATAAAGCTGCTTCCTTAAATACGAGAGTATTACGAGAGCTAGTTATGTTTCAACAATTATTTGCATATATATATATATATATATATATATATATATATATATATATATATATATATATATATATATATATATATATATAAGCTCTGTTCGTTCGTATTCAGATTGGCGATTCACACTGCACAAATTCTGACATGATGTGATCTTAACAAATAACGGTCCTTACAAATTCCTGTATTTCGGTAAGATACACGCTATATTTGTACAAATGACCTTAGCTTGAAGTTCATTGCTCTCGCCGCATGGCAATTGATTAGAAATTACCACGTGTTCTCTACAGACACATACGGCCGTATATACCAGCATACATTACTACACGTCTTATTTACATCTGACTAATCAATTCGTGTTCAATAAGATAAATGTTCAATTACTTATGGCATAATATTCACTAAATCTAGCTACAATAACCAATAACCTGCAAGATCATTTAAGCATTGCGAAATCATATATAAATATACAATTATCATTAACTCACGACAACAATACCATCCTACACAGGAAATCAATTTATGTAACCATAAAAAATATGACACATCTGCATATTAGGATTAAGTAATAAATCTCAATGAAATACTGCATATTTGAACATTCTTTGGGTTACATCATAAATCCTTATGAAAATACTGCACATTGAATATCTGATTACATGCAATCCGTCAATTCTATCAATAAACTAACTGTAAGATTAAGAATAAATTGCATACAACTCTCATCAATAGCATTATCTGAACTTGAATAATCGAGACATTGCATGAATCATAAGCATATCAAACACATTTGCATAAAACAAACAAATGAAAATAGAATATTATATTGAAACTAAAATAGCGTACCTTAATGCTGTTCTTTCTCCCACACAATCGTGTGTCAGATCTATATAGCCTGTCGTTTTTTTTCCAAGACAGCTATCTGACCTTTCTTCGTTAACGAGGGAAACACAATTCCATTGTTCCCACGGAGTTAGACCTTTAGTCTTCTCACAAGGCAAGAGTCGAACTGAAGAATTATGAGCAAAAAGTCGGTACCCTAAATTCTAGTTTCCCAAAGTGTACGCCTTAATTCTTTACTGACCAATCGGAAGTAACTGTTCCTAAAATTCTGCCCAAATAATCACGTCTTTCATCCGATTTCACCAGCCAAAAATATGCTGCAATTAGCTTTCATTTGAAGATCAATTATTTGACATAAAGTCCTCTCCCGACTGGTACGGTTGTAACTCTATGTACGCTGTGTCACTATACCATTACGATGACTCGGTCAAATTCTACTGAAGCTTAACGTAGACCCTTTTATGTTTCAGAGATGAAATAAGAGAAATATCAGTGAACTTTCTCAAGACCTTTTGGCTTGACTAAGCTAACTTCAATGTACAATTTATTCACATTAAGTTTCAATAAGTCTTCAAAATTCGCCACATTACAAAAATAATTTATGTTTACAAATGTACATCAGATGAAGATATTTTAGACTAAACATTTGATGGAAAACATTGCAAAATCTGTTTCAAGGCATTTGAAAAGAACATAGATAATCCATTAAGAGTGAAGGGATACGATCCCTTACAAGAATGGCAAATGAACGTACCCTTGCCATTCCGTCTTCTTCTTGAACATGGAGTTGTCAACTCTGATAGTACCAGAAAATCGGACAATCAGACCGCTTTCATTGTCAGCAAGATTAGACGCCTTCAAACAATTTATGATGTCATACTGAACACCTACAATAAGAAGCATGTTGGTATTACCCAGGAAATAAATACATCAATTCTAACAGTCAATCATCATATTGTAGCATGTGTACTTGGCATAACACAGGACTGCGGCATCACTCGTGGTATTCATGCAGCTGAAAAGTGGCTAAAGCATCTAGCTGAACCAGAGAAATGTTACCTTGAATGTTTTATACGAAAACATCCCTTGCTTTACAAATCAGTGACCAGTGTTGCTTCTGATCTGACTCTGGTCAGCTTACGCGAATGCCACTTGATTTTGTTCCTTGACAATCTTGTCAGACTGCAGAAAAGAGCAGATTCTGATCGTGGCTCAAGCCATACAACACAGATATGCACACTACCGATTACAGTGAAAGGGCTTCCAAAAGACGAGGTAACTTTAGATTTTCATGTGGAAGAATGTGAAGGTGATCCAAAATGTGGTTGTAAAGATCGGATAGTGCTGAACAAGAATGATATGGCGAGATGCATATTCAGTCTGTGTGAGGAAGAAACAGCTATGCAGACGTTGCTCACCCAACATATATTTTGTTGATTTATGCACTATCATCACAGCGTCATCTACATTGCAAGATCTACTTAATGATGCAGCAGAACGGTGTACCATTGCCATCAAAGGCAATGAGATCTCCTCAGTGGAGAACTTATTCCAAGATCTAAGCATTACGGAAGAGCCCATATACTCAGCCACCAAAGGAGTTGATCAGTCATGTAGTGATGAAGACCATGCTGAACTGGATGACTTAGAAAAGTACTTTGACCATTCACATGAACTCTCTGATATTTTTGGTCATAGTGTAGCTCAGCAGTCTACAATCAAAGAGGTTTGTTCGCCGCCACAAAGAGTGTCTTTGTTCTCTACAAACACCACTGAAGATGATATTGATGAACAAGAAGCAGAAGAACTTTTGAATGAATGCGCTTTGATACTTAAAAGCATTCCTATAACAAACACGAGCAGTTCCTCGCTAGCAAGTAGGCCATGTAACATCATGCCACATACGTCAACTATGCAACCTGAAGAAGGCCGGACAGTTCATGTAGATGGTTCGCTATCAAGACAATCATCTATTTCATTTTTATTGTTAAGCTAATACAGCACGTAGTGGGCAAGTGTGTGTATATGTTTTCAGTTTGAATTTGAAGCATATGTATCACATATTATGATATTATATTTTAAATGCATGTATTTAAATTGGACTTAGAATTAAGTCGAGGAGGGAGTGGGCATGTTGATGTATGCTTTCAGAAAGTATATATACTTTCAGTGATTGCAGGTCTCCAAATTTATTGTTTAAATACGCTTGGTATAAAAGTATTTTTTCTACTACATTCAAAAATAATTGACTTGTTTTTGATAGACAAAAAAAAAGGCAATTACGCCATATGTTTTGGTTAACTGGCAGAATGGCATTTCTGGTATTTGATTCAATTTCCAAAAAAGATTACACCCATTACTGATATAGTCGGTGTTTTGATATCTGCATGACCTTATGACTTTTGCTATAACTGTAGCGAGATCGGTTGAATGTTCAGAATTATTTAAAAGACTGCGTTTAGTGTGAGGCCCATTTGGTTGAACTCTTTAAGTATACTCAAGGACTCAAGTTTTTTATTGTACTAAAAGAACTCTGCTTATATATATATATATATATATATATATATATATATATATATATATATATATATATATATATATATATATATGTGTGTGTGTGTGTGTGTGTGTGTGTGTGTGTGTGTGTGAATCGCTTTATTTCTGTTATAACGGTATATTCTGATAATAGGTACTTAGTTTTTGTTTTAGCACTATTCTTATAATTATTATAATTCTTAACAAGAATAGCTTTCGTAAATCGAGTGTGTTTCATTTTTGCATAATTTTCATTACTATGTAAATATGATGTACACTGAAAACGCGTGACTGCAGATTTAACACATGAAAGCCAGTCTTTATTCTGGATCTTGATGTCTTCCGCATCAAACTGGTCTAACCCTAAGACACACAAATTTATCTACCGATATGTGTAAATATTGCTGGGCTGCTGGTATCTTCTTCCTAATTCCCGTTAGGACACTGTCTTTTGTTCTTGCCGATACAATCCGCTGGGTCATTCAAGGTATTTGGCTTATCTTGTCAGCTGCTGATCATGCTAATATAACATGAACAATACCACTGAGACTGCTCGTCAGATCTGGGGGTCGCAGAATAATTCAAGCATGAAAGATAACGTCAGGCTCAGTCAAAGGCTGTTGTTATCGCTTCGATCCATTAGATGTTGTAATGTCCTTGTGGTAAAGACTTCTAAGAATTTGCAGTCCAGCTATGTACCGGCTATGAAATTAACTCCATTCATTGTGGTATCATTAACATTAGAATGTATCGATTGCGCATCTATCTTCCAGTTGATAAAAGATTGTCTTTTTTCAAGTACACAGACATTCTTATTCTTATTATTATTATTATTATTATTATTATTATTATTATTATTATATTGATAAAAGATTGTCTTTTCCCAAGTATACAGACATTCTTATTATTATTATTGTTATTATTATTATTATTATTATTATTATTATTATTATGTTGATAAAAGATTGTCTTTTCCCCAAGTACACAAACATTATTATTATTATTATTATTATTATTATTATTATTATTATTATTATTATTATTCATTGGGCCCTAAACATAAGTCTTTTGGTTGTGAATAGTTAGAACAATATCATAGCAGACGTACAGACTATCTAACATGTCATGATGGTTTTAGTGTTATTAGACAAACTTGGTTTATTTTGAATACTTTATTACAATATGCAAAAGGAATTCAGGTTGCAAACAATTTTGGTTCTCATTCTATAATACCTCACATAAAATGGTAATCATATTAGTGTTGATAAGTTTTTGACAAATTTCGTTTACCACTCGTATCAAACGTATTTAGTCAGAGTTCTTCATGGAATCGGACAATAAGCTTCGACTAATAACTTCTGAAATTTTTGGAGGACATGGAGGACGTGTTCGATTCTAGTGTGACAACAATTAGGCAAAAGAATTGACTTATCCCAAATGTCTGTATAGCATTATATTAATGCGTAGGATAGATGTAATATATTTTGCAAATAAGACAGCTTACGCTTGATAAGCAAAATGACTTTTCTTTAGCTCCAAAAAGAATTGAAAGTATCGCGTTTCAGAGGATACTGAGCATAATCCGACTAAACTTTAATGTTTCCTTAAAACCTCCAATAATGAATTGCCTTGAATTAATATTTCTAGAGTGTCAGATGTTTCCTGAAAAGGTCTGATAAGAATTGCCTTGAATTAAATATTTCTAGAGTGTTGTCAGATTTATAACCAAGTTGTCCTTTCCCCGAGCAATGATCCGGAAATTTTTGTTTAAACATACATTTCCTGCTTTTGAACCTGTATTAAAGAAGCGAAACCACATAACCATAACACCGTTGGTCCAATATTTGCAAAACGTTATGACGGCACTCACTGGATTTTTCAAACGTGTATGATTTTTTGTCTACTGTGTCTAACTAGTGATATATTTTAGAAGACAAATATGTAGATTTTCAAATATTCCCCAGTCCACACTCTTCAATGTCCCCATGTGTGAAGATTAATATTCCAAAGTCAACACACACCTGATGTCTTCATGTGTGAAGATTAGTATTCCCTAGTCCACACTCTATGATGTCCTCACTAGTGAGGATTAGTATTCCCCAGTCCACATTCTTTGATGTCCTCGTGTGTGAAGATTAGTATTCCCAAATCAACACACCCTGATGTCCTCATGTGTGGAGATTAATATTCCTTCGTCCACACTCTATGTTGTCCTCACTTGTGAAGATTATTATTCCCTAGTCCACATACTCTTCCATGTTCTAATGTGTGAAGATTAGTATTCCCTAATCCACGTTGTTCGATGTCCTCACTTGTGATGATAAGTATTCACTAATCCACATTATAACAATAACATTTAGATCGATAAATGCAGATATTACAAATGATATGTTTTATTATTAAACACTGATATAAACTAAAATTTGAAACGAAACTAACAACATATTTGCATTCACAAACCTCTCAATAGCAATTTATGATCTATTAAATATCGCTGTTCTTGTTTCTGTTCCAATGTATACAAATTTAGCAACGCATTAATTAATCCAGTTGATGTCTTGGTCAATAAAGTTTTTACCTTTTCTAACGTGGGATTAATACTGTATAATTGTGGTAGGGAAATTCTATTTGGATTTAGAGCATGGCATAAAGGTAGCGATAGATAATATTAATCTTCAATTTTATTTAAATTTCGAAGGTTCCATATTCTTTAATATTGTCTATGTTTTCAAACCTTCTATACTCAACTGCAAGTTGTTATGTTACACATCTAAATGTGGTCAGGGCCAATCTGTATATTATCAAAGGAATACAAGTTAAATATTTGTTGTCTTTCTTTTCTTCAACTTCGCAGTACTCTATACGCATCAAGTTTTTCTGAAGCTCTTAAATCCGAGTTTGAGGGCTAATAATAAATTCACACCCTTTTTATTCTGTCCTTCCCAAATCCTTGAAAAATGAGACCGAACAATTTACCTTTTAAGATTTGATAGTCAAGTATCATCTTGCATACTGGTAAAGTTTTCAATAAAAACAGAATTAATATGACTATTTAGTCAGTTTATAATAATGATAATAATAATAATAATAATAATAATAATAATAATGAGGACTTTGTATAGCGCCTAATCTTTAGAAGCTCTAAGCGCTTTACAACATTTGACAACACTTAAAAACATATATAATGATATGATTACAAAATTAAAAACAAACACCACGAAAGTAGAAACAGAAAATATGCTGTAAATATTTAAGGCAAGGATACATTATTAGGTCTTTAAGTCTGTTCTTGCAGTTGAAATAGGTGAGTTTTAAGAGCACTCTTGAATGAGATCACTGTGTCTTTGTGTCTGAGTGCAGTGGGTAATTCGTTCCACGTTGCTGGGCCTGGTATGCAAAAGAGCGTTGTCCATATGATTTCGTCTTCATAGTGGGAATAATGAGAATACGAGTGTCAGAAGAGGAGCGTAAGCATCTTGCAGGTGTGTACACATGGGTGAGGTCAGATAGGTATGTTGGACTGGAGCCCGTCAGTGAAACGTAGCACAGAGAACAAATTTTGTGTTTAATTCTGGATCGTATGGATAGCCAGTGTAGGGTACAGAGCAGGGGAGAGGCGTGCTCTGATCGTGGTACTCTAAGGATGATCCGAGCAGCTGTATTTTGAACTTTTGAAGTTTCTGAAGTAGATATTGAGACGAACCAGACAGAATTGAGTTACAATAGTCCAGTCTTGAAAGTACTAAGGAACACACAAGTGTTTTAGTGGCATCAACTGAAAGATACTTGCGAATGGAGCTGATTCGTCTCAGCTCAAGATATGCAGCCTTGCATATGTTCATGACATGTTGGTGCAACGAGAGAGTACTGTCGAGAGTGACACCGAGGTTTCGTACTGACTGTGTGAATTTAATGTTATAATTTTTATGACAGTATTGTAAAGTTACTTACCGTCTTATGATCTTAAAAGGTCAACGTCTAAACTCGTCATGTAGGGCTACGTTTGAAATCTGCAGTTTTAGACCTTCATATTTTAAAGAAATGTTATATATACATGTTCGACATCTTTTGCGCTTTGAAAACCCCCTATCTCACAACCACATATAAGTACTGACTAAGCAATTAAGACCAATAAATATAACTTTTAGTTAGTTTGCATGCTAACGTTGTCAAATTATTTATAATGTGAACGCATTGCCTTGGTCGCTTGCTTTACCAATTTCATTTGTGCAACATCAAATTCTCCATTATGATTCAATGCTAAATGCGTAGACTCTTTAAAGTACGCAGACTTATTAAGCACGATGACTCATTAAAGTACGAAGACTCGTTTAAGTACGATGACTCCTTTATGCTAGTAGACTCATTTAAGTAAGAAGACTCATTTAAGTACGTGGACTCATTCAAGTAGTTAGACTCATTAAGTGCGTAGACTCATTTAAGTGTGTAGAATCATTTAAGTGCATAGACTCATTTAAGTGTGTTTGATCTGTTACGACCCTGTAGTTAAATTACATATGTGTTAAAATTTAAATTCTTCTAATTCTTTGTTTCATTTTTATTTTATTTTTACATCATTAAATGTAATTATTATTATTATAATGATTATGTTTGCATGGGTCTAATAGTTTGTTAGAAACATCGTATTTATTTAAAACGTAAATGTGACTCGTGTAAGCACGATTTTTGTATGACGGGTTTTGCGTAGCAAGTAAACATTCAGCAGTGGGTATGAAAATGATTGGCTAATGCTTGTTCAGGTTTTCGTAATGTCCAGATGGATTGCGAAATCACACGTGTCTTTCGTGCGTGTGTACATGTAATGACGCATTAGCTTGTTTTAAATGCTCAGTTACCTGTAAGAAAAGTCATGGTCAGAGTCGTAATCGTAGTCAGTCGTAGTTCAGAGTCACATCTTACAGAGTTTATAATACCTTAAGAAAGGTATTTCTGTGCTGGAAAGAGTTGCGCATTTGTACGAGGAACAACATGTGTGTTGTTAGTGGTGGTAGCTGTATTTCATCTACTTTCTAAATAATTATTTTCCCTGGAGAACAACACTACTGGCTTTGGACAAAGACATTTGATGAAATTATTTCTAAATCGGAATAGAACAATATGAATTGTGCTTTACAGTGAAAATTCTGGACATTTTGTGTTAGCCTTCGTCTGACGTCATCATCCGCCGTCTTGGAACGCAACTGAGATTCAGACTGTATCAATTTAGAACTGTTTATTCACAGGACTTATGTGTTTTCACAAATTTAGAACAATTTTTTGGATCTTCTTCGTAAACCGTAAGTCTTGTTTCACCTATTTACCTTTTCACCGTGTTTTCTAGGGAAATAAATTATTTTTGTTAAAATTTACAAAGCTTGTTGTCTTCACTCTTTCTTTGTGTTACTTTGAACGAGCCGATCCGTAACATAAAGAAATTGGGGGCTCGTCCGGGATCGATATATGAAATTGGCTGATATAAGAAATTGGCTAAAAATCGAAGTTTAAATTCCCCTAGTTCAAATCCCATTTTGCTTGAAATTTTAGTGAAAACAACAGGCTTTCTTTCACAATGTCAAAAGTGGAGAGTTTTCTTTCTAGTCCAACTCAAGAACAGTTGGATAGTCTGAAGAAGGATGAGTTGCTTGAACTTGCCAGAAAGTATGATCTTTCTGAAGCAAAAGCTTCCTTGACAAAACAAGAAATCAAGAAAATTTTAGTTCAACATTTGGTAGAAAAGAATATTTTTGACCAAACTGTTTTAGCATCTGTCAGTAAGACTATGACAGACTCTGACAGTAAGAAAATAGAACTAAAAATAAAAAAATGGAAATAGAGTTAAGGAAGCTCGAGCTTCAGAATCAAAAAGAACAAATGAGATTACAATCTGAAAAGGAGGAGAAAGATAGACAGGAAAGACAAATGCAATTAGAAGAAAGGGAAAAAGAAAGACAAATGCAATTAGAAGAAAGGGAAAAAGAAAGGCAAATAGAATTACAAAAGGAACAAAGACAAATAGAAGAAAGGGAAAAAGAAAGGCAAATGGAATTACAAAAGGAACAAATGCAATTTGAAGAAAGGGAGAGAGACAGACAGATGCAAATTAAAATGAAAGAATTGGATCTGGTAAGTGACAGGCACGATTCCATTTCCCGTGCAAATTCAAATTTTAACACTTTAGGAAATATCAAGTTAGTTCCCCCTTTTAGTGAAAAGGAAGTAGACAAATATTTTTTTTCATTTTGAAAAAGTCGCTGAGAATTCGAAATGGCCAAGAGAGTATTGGACTCAATTATTGCAGAGCGTACTTTATGGCAAGGCCAGAGAGATCTATATATCTCTGTCAGTACAACAAAGTTCTGATTACGATTTGGTTAAGGAATGCATCTTGAAGGGTTATGAATTAATCCCTGAGGCTTATCGGCAAAAGTTCAGAAACTAAAAAAAAGAAACTAGACACACTTATGTTGAATTTGCTAGAGAAAAAGAACAGTTGTTCAAGAGATGGTGTCTGTCTGAGAAAATTGAACATGATTATGAAAGACTCGAACAACTGGTATTACTTGAAGAGTTTAAAAATTGTATTCCTAGTGATATCAAAAATCACCTTGAAGATCATGAGGTCAAAACCTTGGAAAATGCTGCTTTTGCTGCTGATAAGTATTCCTTAACTCATAAAGTTCCTGCTGTAAGCAAATCTTTCACGCAGCAGTCCACTAATAGAAAGGTGTTTCAACCAAATACGACTCTCAGTAAAACTCAATCTGGCACAAATTCTAAAAATCAAGCCTCTGAGAGACTTGATTCAAAATCCTTGTCTATTCCTACGTGTACCTATTGTAAGAAAAAAGGACACGTCATTTCTGATTGCTTAAAATTGAAATATAGGCATCAGAATCAAGATAGAACTATCCCAAATGCTCTTATTGCTAAGAGGTCAAGGTCACGGTCATGTATTGAAAACAATACATTTGTTGGGTTTGAAAAACCTCAGTCTGATTGTGTCATGGAGAATTTTGAACCATTCATGTCGAAGGGTTCTATATCACTCTTGGGTGATTTGGCCAATCCTATCCCTATTAAAATTTTGAGGGATACAGGAGCTTCTCAGAGTCTTTAGTTTCAGGTATTTTGCCTTCTTCTGAGAAGACCTGTTCTAATGAGTGTTCTCATTCAGGGAGTAGAGTGCGGCTTTGTTAATGTTCCTCTCCATTCTGTTAATTTGTCATCAGACTTAGTTTCAGGACCTGTGACAGTCGGTGTAGTGTTTACTTTACCCGTTGAGGGCATTCATTTGTTGCTAGGCAATGACTTAGCTGGAGACAAGGTTGTGGTTAATCCATTTGTAACTGACAAGCCTTCTTTGGATCAGAAAGTTGATCCTATTGAAAAAGAAATCCTTGATTTATTCCCAGCTTGTGCAGTTACCAGAGCTATGGCAAAAAAAGCTCTTGAGAATGATTTTGATAAGGAATGTATTCCTTTAGCTGACACATGTATTGGTCAGGCTTTTGATGAGGTCACTTTCACTTCTAATTTGGATCAGTCAAAAGGTATTGATCATAGTGATCCTCTTTTGAATACTCATTCTCTTTTATCTAATCAGGGTGATAAACGACAATCACTTGTCGCCGAACAGGAGAAAGATCCTGAGATCTCCTGTTTGTTTCAGAGGGCCGTTAGTGAAACTGAAGCAACTGAAGTACCTGTCTGTTACTTCATTAAAAATGGAGTTCTTATGAGAAAGTGGAGACCTCCCGAGGTACCTGCTAGTGACAAATGGTCAGTAAAATATCAGATTGTGGTTCCGAAACCTTACAGACAGGAAATACTTAGTTTGGCCCATGAAACTCCTATGGCTGGTCATTTAGGGATAAATAAAACTTATCACAAGATCTTGACTCACTTCTATTGGCCAAAAATCAAAAGTGATGTGAGCAAGTTTTGTAGGTCTTGTCATACTTGTCAAATTGTAGGAAAACCAAATCAAAAGATACCTAAAGCTCATCTGCAACCAATTCCTGCATTTGACGAACCATTCAGTAGAACTATGGGAGACTGTGTTGATCCCTTACTAAAGACCAAGTCAGGTAACCAAAATTTGTTGACCATCAAGTGTGCGTCAACAAGTTTTCCAGAGGTAATTCCTTTGAGGAATTTTGCCTAATTTGGCCTTCTCAAATTTGTTCAATCTTGTCAAAGGTCAAATTTCAAGTTTGGAATGTTCCAGCTTGTTACACTTGAATTTGCCATTCAGCAGTTCAAGTCAAAAGTGAAGCTATGGTTTCACCGAAGTATACTAGAGAGAATTTTTGAGTCCTGTAATGAAGTCCATTCTCTCTTGCTCATTCTGCAGAATTTTCTTCAAGTAAGATTTTATGGCCCTTACAAAGTAAAGAAGAAAATGAATGAGTTAAATTATAATATTGGTACTCAAGTCTAAGTAAATTAATGGAGTACTATTATTTTAAAAGAAATAGCCAAGTAAATAATGCAATTAATTTAGTTGTACCTGTCCCACCAGCTGAGGATTTGAATGAAGCAATTCAGTTGGATTCTACTAATCTTGGAACAACAAGTCTTCGGAATTCAGAAGTTATGGAAAATCTGGACCAGAAACTTTCTCATTTACAAAATCAAGAAAAAAGTGAACTTAAACAATTATTGTCTGAATATGAACACTTGTTTCCAGACATACCTACAAGGACAAACAAAATTTTTCACGACGTTGAAATAGTAGATTCGAAACCCATGAAACAACACCCATACAGGATGAATCCTTTTAAACAGGAATACATGAAAAAAGAGATTCAGTATTTACTGGAAAATGATTTTATAGAGCCCAGTAAGAGTGATTGGAGTTCACCGTGCATTCTTGTTCCGAAACCGGATAAAACTTTCCGAATGTGTACGGATTATAGGAAGGTGAACAGTGTGACAAAAACAGACTCATTTCCACTGCCAAGAGTCGACGATTGTATCGACAAAATTGGAAATGCCAAATACGTCACTAAATTCGACCTTCTGAAGGGTTTTTGGCAAATTCCATTAACGGAAAGAGCAAAAGAAATTTCGGCATTTGTGACTCCAGATGGACTATACCAGTATAAAGTAATGCCATTTGGGATGAAGGGTTCTCCAAGTACTTTTCAACGCCTTATGAATATGATTACTTCTGGTCTAGACAATTGTGATGCCTATATTGATGATGTCATCATCTACAACAACACCTGGAAAGAACATCTAGCCACGATTCGGAAGTTCTTCGACAGACTCACGGATGCAAATTTGACTATTAATTTATCTAAAAGTGAGTTCTGCCGTGCGTGTGTTACTTTTCTAGGACATATGGTGGGACATGGTCAAATTAAGCCTATAGATGCTAAGGTCAAGGCTATTTCTGAATTTCCTGTGCCTGTCAGTAAAAAACAGCTGATGCGATGTTTGGGTTTGGCTGGGTACTATCGCAAATTTTGTTCTAATTTTTCTGATATTGTCGAACCTCTGACAAAGTTGTTGAGAAAGAAAAACAAGTTTCTTTGGACTGAAAAATGTCAAGAGGCTTTCGATAGGTTAAAAGCCATACTCAAAAATGCACCAGTTTTAACAGCTCTAGATTTCAGTCAACCGTTCAAACTTTCTGTGGATGAAAGTGATGTTGGGGTTGGAGCAGTTTTGCTTCAAGATGACAAAAACGGTGTAGAACACCCAGTGTGCTACTTCTCTAAGAAATTAAATAAACACCAAAGAAACTACTCAACAATCGAGAAGGAATGCTTAGCTTTAATACTGGCATTACAGCATTTTGAAGTTTATATCAGCTCAGCTCCTTCTCCGGCTGTTGTGTTTAGTGATCACAACCCCCTTACTTTCATCAGCAGAATGAAAAATGAAAATCAAAGACTGTTGAGATAGAGTTTATTTTTGCAAGAGTACAATCTTGACGTCAGGCACATTAGAGGAAAAGATAATTTAATTGCAGACGCACTTTCCCGTGTACAGAAATGTCATTTTCATATACACCTTTCTGTAGATTCATAAGAGTTCTTCTTATGTAAATGTTTTTTTTACCTCGTGTATAATTTACATCTGGTAAAAAAGAAAGCTTTATTACATAAATCTTTCTTTTTTCTTTATGGGGGAAAGTGTTACGACCCTGTAGTTAAATTACATATGTGTTAAAATTTAAATTCTTCTAATTCTTTGTTTCATTTATATTTTATTTTTACATCATTAAATGTAGTTATTATCATTATGATTATGTTTTCATGGGCCTAATAGTTTGTTAGAAACATCGTATTTATTTGAAATGTAAATGTGACTCATGTAAGCACGAGCTTTGTATGATAGTAAATTCGTCGCAAATAAAAATTCAGCAGTAGCTATGTAAATGATTGGCTGATACTTGTTCAGGCTTTCGTAATGTCCAGATGGATTGCGAAATCACACGTGTCTTTCGTGCGTGTGTACATGTAATGACGCATTAGCTTGTTTTAAATGCTCAGTTACCTGTAAGAAAAGTCATGGTCAGAGTCGTAATCGTAGTCAGTCGTAGTTCAGAGTCACATCTTACAGAGTTTATAATACCTTAAGAAAGGTATTTCTGTGCTGGAAAGAGTTGCGCATTCGTACAACGAACAACATGTGTGTTGTTAGTGGTGGTAGCTGTATTTCATCTACTTTCTAAATAATTATTTTCCCTGGAGAACAACACTACTGGCTTTGGACAAAGACATTTGATGAAATTATTTCTAAATCGGAATAGAACAATATGAATTGTGCTTTACAGTGAAAATTCTGGACATTTTGTGTTAGCCTTCGTCTGACGTCATCATCCGCCGTCTTGGAACGCAACTGAGATTCAGACTGTATCAATTTAGAACTGTTTATTCACAGGACTTATGTGTTTTCACAAATTTAGAACAATCTTTTGGATCTTCTTCGTAAATTGTAAGTCTTGTTTCACCTATTTACCTTTTCACCGTGTTTTCTAGGGAAATAAATTATTTTTGTTAAAATTTACAAAGCTTGTTGTCTTCACTCTTTCTTTGTGTTACTTTGAACGAGCCGATACGTAACAGATCATTTAAGTACGTAGACTCATTAAGTGCATAGACTCATTTAAGTGTGTTTGATCATTTAAGTACGTAGACTCATTAAGTACATAGACTTATTTAAGTAAGTGGACTCATTTAAGTGTGTATGATAATTTAAGTACGTAGACTCAATAGGTACGTATTCTCATTTAAGTGCATAGGAAGTGCCTAGACTTATTTAAGTACGTAGACTCATTAAGTGCGTGGACTCATTTAAATACGTGAGATCATTTAAGTGCGTAGACTCAATAAGTGCGTAGACTCAATAAGTGCGTAGACTCAATAAGTGCGTAGACTCATTTAAGTGCGTAGGTTCATTTAAGTGTGCAGACTCTTTTGTGCATAGACTCATTAAGTGCGTAGATTCATTTAAGTGCATAGACTCATTAAGTGCGTGGACTCAGTGTGTAGACTCATTAAGTGCGTAGACTGATTTAAGTACGTAGACTGATTAAGTGCGCAGACTCATTTAAGTATATAGACTCATTTAAGTACGTAGACTTATTTAAGTATGTAAACCTAATTGCCAATGATTCGTGAACATCGCCATAAAATGACACATTTAAACATCATTATCCACATCTAAAAAACATTACTTTTGAGCAGATAAAGTGCGACGAATGTGAAAAGTTTCTTTTCCTTCGGTAAGGTCAAACTCATCGCTCATTTGTTCAGTTTCTTGAATTTTGTCCAGCAGTTTGGAAGAAGTTAACTTAGTAAGTGTACTAAACTCGATTCAGACAAGACAATTCAAGCTGTTGTGAGTGACTGATAGTCTCAAACCATCTTGATCTTTAGCTTGGCACTGGCGATTCAACTCCTCTAACGTTGACTCCCATAACTCTGTAATGACGACAACTGCTTTATCTACTGAGGTCCGAGAAATGGAATCTTTAAATTTGTCCTTATAAGTGTAAATAGTTCTAAACGTACAGGAAGTCACTTTGTGAGTATATGGAATGTGAAAACGATCTTCAGCGACTAATTAACGAGTTTCTTTTCTTTTTCTTTTCTTCTTTTCTCTTTTCTTCTTTCTTTTTTTTTTTTTTGATAATCTTTTCTCTCACGGTCTTACGGAAGAGTTATATGGTACTGGATTTGGATCGATCATATCCTCTTCAAAACTGATAAAGTGAAAGTCCGTTAATACCTCCTCCATATGAACGGTGTAATCTTTTCATGACGACTGTTGATTCAGATGTAATTTGACTACGTTCTCTCTCTCTCTCTCTCTCTCTCTCTCTCTCTCTCTCT
>JAECUM010094996.1:0-35417 GCA_016617855.1 Megalonaias nervosa | reverse complement strand
TGTGTGTGTGTGTGTGTGTGTGTGTGTGTGTGTGCGTGCGTGCTTTGTAAGATCATTCCGTCAGATCTGTTAGATGTTACATTATGCGATTATCACTAATCGTGAATTCTAAACGAAGTGTAGCGCAAGATGGTCAGAGAACGTCACATGTATATATTTCCTGTGTTATTTTACAATAACGATACGTTGTGTCACTTCTGCCATTTGTAGGAGATGAATTTAAACATATTTTTCTGTTTAATTATACTCGTATTGGTGGTGTTTTATTTACATGTCTTGGTGCTAACGTTAGATTTTGTGTGTTTGATATTTGAAGACTGAAACAGTCAGTTTATATTGTCCTACAGCGCAGTCATGTGCAATGACATGGGGTGTGTTAGAAAAAGATATAAAATAGTGGATTTAATGCCACTGATGTTTGGCATATTCGTAAACATAGACAAGCCATAATGGAAATGTGTGTAACAAGATATGAGAAGGTAGAACAGTAACATATTGCCGAGGTTAGTTGTCCGCTATATCAGTTAACAACAATGAAAGGGATACCCGCTAAAGAGAAAGTTACCAAAATTGTTGTCCGCTGCACTTTTATTCAAAATAATAAGGATGCTACTTGTGTTGCATGATTATAGTAGAGATTGTATGCTTCAAAATACATGGTTAAATCTTGGAAGTCTGAAAATGCACGTCACTGACATCTCAATTCACTCTCCTTTATGTGATGGCGCCCAGAAGACAGTAAACTATAATGGTAGTCCTGTAGCTATGCATACTGAAAGCCATAAACGGGGACCAGACAGTATAGTATGATGTATTGGCCATGCTTGGGGACTAGCGAATATTGCATGGAGAATTTGCCTAAATGGGGACTGTGAGTATTGTAGAGTGTGTTTGCCATAAATGGGGACTTGAGAGTATTGTATGGTGTATTTGCCATAAATGAGGACAAGCGAGTATTGTATGGTGCATTTGCCATAAATGGGGAATAGAGTGTATTGTATGATGTATTTGCCATACATGGGGACTAGAGAGTATTGTAGTGTGTGTTCGCCATAAATGGGGACTAGAGAGTATTGTATGGTGCATTTACCATAAATGGGGACTGTGAGTATTCTATTGTGTATTTGCCATAAATGGGGACTAGAGAATAATGTTTGGTTTATTTGCCATAAAGCGAGAATTATATAACTTTATATAGGACTTTAAACCAATTTGGGGTGCTAATGAGTATGTATGTATGTATGCATGTATGTATGTATGTATGTATGTATGTATGTATGTATGTATGTATGTATGTATGTATGTGGTACAAAGACACGTCCGCAACAATCCAAGCAATATAGTCAAGATAATGTGCGGGATTTCAGAAGAATGTACACACATTAAATACGCTCTCTCAGTCTGAGCAATTACCAGATGATTTAGATTGAACTTTTTCTGTCACTTTAACTTCGCATGATCATTTCTTCCGTTACCGTGGCATTATGACCTTGCAGATGCATTGGTGGTCTCTATCCAATATAAGATTGGAGTGTGCTAAACACGCAAGACCCATGTGCTGACAAAACAATGTAGGCCCACAAAGTCATGTGCTCATATAATACATAGCAACTTCATTTATCTTGGCCATGGGGTGCGCATAAAATACATAACAACCTCATTTATCTAGGACACGGTGTTCGTATAGAATACATGGCAACCTCATTTATCTAGGACATGGTGAGCGCATAGAATACACAGCAGTCTCATTTATCTAGGACATGGTGTCGTATAGAATACATGGCAACCTCATTTATCTAGGATCTAGGATATGGTGAGCGCATAGAATACACAGCAACCTCATTTATCTAGGACATAGTGTGCATATAGAATACATAGCAACCTCATTTATCTAGGACATGGTGTGCGTATAGAATACATGGCAACCTCATTTATCTAGGCCATGGGGTGCGCATAGAATACACAGCAACCTCATTTATCTATGACACGGTGTGCGTATAGAATACATAGTAACCTCATTTATCTTGACATGGGTGCGCATAGAATACATAGCAACCTCATTAGGCCATGATCATAGAAGGCCATGGGGTGCGCATAGAATACACAGCAACCTCATTTATCTATGACACGGTGTGCGTATAGAATACATAGTAACCTCATTTATCTTGACCATGGGACGCGCATAGAATACATAGCAACCTCTATTAATTAGGCCATGAGGTGCACATAGAATGCACACCTAATCTTATTTATCAAAGTTATGGGGTTTCTGTATAATGGTGCTGTTAATGTTTCATGAACAGTCCAAGTCTAAAAGTTCAAGAAAAAAAAATCTTTTTAAAATAGTCACTGTAATAGCATATAGAATAAAGTCAGTTCATCTAACAATGGATAGAAACACGTCTACTGAATACCATTCGCTTGAGTAAGGCGGGTTTTCAGAGATGATTTGCCAAACACATACTACAAGAAAAGACAAAAGTAATTGACATTACTTGACAATATCATCAGGTTATCTACACGTTAAATTATATGTACCTTCACGATTTTATTTACCTGTATCATATATCTTTTGCATAATTATGCTAACCATAATTATGGTTGGCGTACGGACAGTCTGGACCAAACTAATACATCTCAGCTGCAAGGGATGTTACATAAGAAAAACTCCTCTAACATTACAAGTATCCCATACATTTATCATTTAAGCTGATATGCTTGCTTGCATTCAAAATGCTATATACAAATTTGAATTTCCATACTTTTATTTTTATGGTGGTACAGAAAAATAATGTCCTATTTGACAGAAAAATATTCCTAGATACAAATGGATTAAAAAACTGTCCTAGTTATGCACTTTTTGGTGTATGACTCACATTATGCTTTGAATGGAAGGAAGTGTCGCTGTATTCAAAAAGTGTTCAGTTCAAGTGATTTTTTCTGTCTTCAGACTTTGTCTCAACATTATATTGCTCTCTGTTTTTAAAGCAAGTGTGAATGACCAATATTTACTGGGGAAAGCGGCGTTATTTTGAAAATACTGATTCGACTTTTTGTGGATTAAAACACTTGCAAAACAAATGGTGGGGTACAATAAAATGCGTCTACGATAGGACATGATATTCTGTGCAATGGCGTAGTCGGAAAGATCGAATTTATATATGCAATATGATTTACAATAAAACCGCCCACCCCTACTCCCACCACCACATGTAACTTTTGACTGCTTCCGAAATTGAGCAAAGAGCCATCTAAGGAAATGGTCAGCATTTTTCCATCTTTACGGCTGAGGTTTTAACTTTCTTGTTAGCTAAATGGTCACGTAAGATTTATGAGAGTTGGTTACGGGTGTGAAACCAACAGCGGATGGCCGGCTATGTGTTTATTCAGTAATTAAACGGTTGAGTCGGCTAGTCGCTTTAAACGATTTAAGTTATGCGTGTCGCTAAGAACCAGATTTCTGCGTTCATATCTACATGTCAAAGAATTTAGCACCAAACCGCGAACATCAAACAAGTTGTACAAGCCAATCGGAATTAGAGAAATTTAGAAACCTACCAGTAGGAGGAGCTAATGTCTTAGACAAACAAGGGGACAAGGAAACATCTAGTTATTACCGGTGTAAAATTAATCAGTGGTTTCCTGACGTTTGAAAGAAGCGGAGGATACAAGGAATTATCAAAAAGGATTATAGGGAGAAAAGAGGAATTGAACTGGGAAAGTAATAAAAAGCTCCTACAGGTAGGAAATATCTCAGCCGAATATTTGTGTTGATTTGTGAGGAAAGAAATTTAATAGATTGTGTATTATAACGTGTAGCTATTCAGGGCTCGAAATTAGCGGTAGTCCGCTAGCCCGAGGCTAGTAGATTTCCTGTTGGACTAGTAACTTTCATAATGTTAATAGTCCGAGGGGCTACTAAGTTTCTCTTATCAACAGTCAGCGTTTGTTTACGTTATTCCTTAATAAAGACTTGACTTCAGCAGATGTTCTGTAGAATCAAAGCAGTGACCATTGTAAACACAGTCATAAAATATTGGCATGAGAAGATGAAGTAAATTTCTGCCTCGGAAAGGTGCATTTCTATAACAAGAAGCTATCCGATTTTGTGCATTTCGCTTAACAGCGCCAACTATGGTCCCGTCATTAACAACGGAAGTTTGGTAATTGATCCTAATTAATCTGAAACGAATTAAATGAAAAATGACGTGGTATCACACTTTATTCACTCGACCACAGTAACAGACTACAAAGCGGTATACCACACAATAGAACACGGCAAAAACTATTCAAAGAAATTAGTTTGCATGTTTGTTTGTGGGGGGGGGGGGTTGGAGGTGGGGGGTGAGGTTGCTAGCTAGACGCACCAATAGTCACAAACGGGAAACTGCATATTGTACATTTGCATCGAAAAAAATTATAAGAATTAGATCAATTTATTACTATTACGTTATTGACACATCCTTTCCATACAACTACTTCTTCTATGATGATAAGAAGAGTTTTTTTTAAATTTTTTTATTTTTTATTTTTTTTCCTTAAGAATGAACAAATAAATTGAATACACGTGGAGATATCCAAGCACAATGCGGTACATTTGTTGGGAATTAAAATCTCTGAGCATGGGCATCTAAGATTTGAAAATTTTCCTCCTTATTATTAATTTCAACAATACATTGAGGTCCGATTAATTAGGAACAATTACCAAACTTACGCTATTAATGATGAGACCGTAATTGGAGCTACAACGCGCCGAGTCAGATGGCTTCGTTTGATGGAAACACACCTTTTCCAAGCTGAAACTAACATTATCTTCTGATGCTAATATTTTATAACAGTGTTTACAATAGCCACTGCTTTGGTCCTGCAGAACATCCGCTGAAGTCAAGTCTTTATTAGGGAGAGGCCATTTAATTTTGGGGGTGGGGGGCAAAACGTACGTGTTTTGAAACGTGTTTCTTGCTCTGACTTTCTTATATAAAGCACACTGTGCCATTCCTTTTCTTACTTCAAATAATTCGCGTCAGCTATACTGTAACATTTCGTATTTCAAAATGAGGCGCAATTCCCCCCTTATAAGATAGGCAAAATGTAGCGTTTTATAGAAGGTGTACAGCCGCCGGAAATAAAGAAAAAGTTGAATAAAAATGACATAAAAGAGAAGAATAATTCTTATGATAGGGAAAAGCGTAATCGAACGTTTCAGAAGACATGGACAAAAGACAGAGAATGGCTGAATTATAATAAGGAGGAGAACGTTATGCGGTGTAACTGGTGTACGGAATTTGCAAAACCAAACACAGAGAAAACATCCAGTTTGTTGCGGGTTGTTCGAACTTAAAAATTGAATCGGTAAACGTTCATGAAACCTGTGGGCAACACAAAAAGAGTTAAGAGAGAAAAGCAGCTCTGCAGATACAACCAGAAGAATCGACCGCTGGTAAGATCTTGGAGAGTTTAAATCGGAATGTGTTTGACCGGCTTGTTAATTTGTTTAGAAATGCACATGCTATCGTAAAGAACAGAAGACCCTTCACTGATTTTGTATGGATGTTTCAGCTGGATGAGATGAAAGGAGTTGATGTTGGAGAGACTTACAGGAATGATAAACAGGTTGTTACATTTACTCACTACATGGCTGAAAGTGAAAGGCAGAAATTTGTCAAAGGTGTGAATTAAGCAAGGTTTCTTGCAGTAGTGTGCGACGGTTGTACTGACAGTTCAATTCAGGAGGAGGAAATTGTATATATAAGAATTTGCAAAGGAGGAGAGATTAAATCATCGCTCCTAGCAATTGATAGTGTAGAGAAGGCAGATGCTGGTAATCTCCAATTACTGATTTCACCAGATAGTTGATGCTTTGCCCATTTTCGTGTTTTTATATACCGATTTATGTAGTTATTTAGTTGGGGTTCCATAACAAAAATGTATAGATGTTGTCCAAATGTTATAGACATCATATTTCTTCAGCACTAAACTATTTTTCTGAAAATGCAAATTTTTGGTTTAATACAGACTTTGGTGATGATGGCGTGGCAATTTTGGTGGAGCATTTCCGGCCATTGCTTGTCAGTGCAGGTGTGGATGCTGATGCAGTGGAATTGGAATGGGACATATTAAAGAGTTCAGTCTACAGCGAGTAGGTGTATATTCAATTATTTAAAAATAAATACAAGAAACATCATTGATACCAGATTTATTAAAATTTCTTTATTTAGCATAGTATCTTGATTACAAAATGTAACCATTTAAAGAAATAAAGAAAGCATTTAAAAACAATTCAATATAAACATTATTTAAGTATTGACATTACAGTTTTCTTTATGTAAATGTATTCAGATTAATATTTTCTTAATGTATTCTGTTATCTTGCAGTTACAAAGACATCTATGCTTTGACTTGGCCCACAGTTGTAAAATCATGTGCTGCTGACTGCAATAATATTCTGGCATTGATTGACCTTATGCTGACAATCCCAGCCCACTCTGCTGATGATGAGAGGGGTTTCTCAGAAATGAAAATGGTGAAGAATGACTGGAGATCATGTTTGCGACCTTAGGTTCTGTCCGATCTACTCTTTATAATGTTCCATACAAATGATATTCCAACATATGATCCATCACCAGCAATACATTTGTGGAATGTTTCAGGGAGACGGGTAAGGAGACCAGAACAAACTCCATATGGACCCAGAGTGCAGGTGGATGACGAGAAAGGACACCTGGATCCGTTTCTGGAACTGGAGCCAGATTATCTTGAGAAACAAGAAATGTGAATTGACTGATTGATGATTTGAAGCAGGATTTACACTTCTGTACTTCTGCATTTCATATGATAATGCTATTTATGAAATAAAATTGTTGTTAATCTCAATACAAGTGTGTGACATTGTTTTGTGGACAGGACTAGTAAAGATTTGGCAGGACTAGTAAAGATTTGGCAGGACTAGTAAATTTCTCAGTATCTAGTCCTTCTGGCGACAAAGAAATTTTTCTTAAATTCGAGCCCTGCTATTGCATTAGGACATGGAACATAACATATCGTATAATTATTAGAGAATATTACATCATAGTGTAAAGTTGAATCTATTTGAAAATTAAATTGGGATGTGTATTTACATTTATCAGTATGAACAATTATGTGAAGTAGACAGAGCTGAGCTGTATGCATATGTTTTTACGTATTTCTATGTATCATTCTATTATTAGTAAGACACGGGCAATGTGAACGATTACCGTAACAACGGTAGATTGAGGTGTCGTAATATAACATTTAGATGGTGTGTGCGCGTGTTACGGAACTTCGTTGTGATTTGGACTTTTAACGTAGCTTTAAAAAATTTTCAGTCATATCGCTACCATGTATGCAGTGTGTCAGTTTATAGTGATGTCTAGCCCTGGACCATCATGCCTCAGACATGTTTCATGATATCCCACCCAGTCACATTATTATGACACCAGGCAGACCAGTCCTAACACTAACCTCTTAATGCTGAGCGCCTAGTGAGACAGCTGTTAGTACTATTTTTATAAGTCTTTGTTATGACTTGGCGGGGTTCGAACTCGCGACCTCCCGCATCCGAGGCGGACGCTCTAACCATATCTGCCACCGGAGCGCTTCATCCAGTTTGTACGATGTGGCAAACCGTAGGAGTGGATGAGCAGGAGTATTCGAGATCGAGTCGTAGAGGGCGATCAGTATATTGTGAGAGAAAAGATGAGGACGAACTGGATTAACCAAACGCGTGTGCGAGAAGAATAGCCGGAGTAGTCGAGAAGAAATTGAACAGGGGGAATGAAAAGGAGGATAAGTCCATCGGGATAAAAAGAATTACATTCTTGTTTTTTAAATTAGATATTTCTGAAGCCGAGTAAAAGTATGGGCGCTGGATCATTTCAAATAACTATAATCAGAATATCAAACAGGGTGACCATTTATTGGTATAGGTTTTGTCTTTACATAATCTTTATCTAATCATTTTTACTAGTCAGCATAGGTACCAAGACAGATTAAAAAGCAACCTGTGCGAAACGGAAATGTATAAATTGTGATTTACCAATGTCTCTATGTTTACTTCCATCAAAGGAAAGACAGATTTGAGTAGAGAGACCGTTTTAGGCACTTATTTATATACAAATGTAAGAACGTTATCTAATATGTATTGCTGTTAATACAAATTCATTATGTGTTCCTTACTTGCACTTATTTTCCACAGAGGGGTCTTTTGTTAATCCTGCCTATATTCTGATAGATTATCATTCTAAATTCGATAATATCAAAACCGAGTGATCAATAATCCAATAAAAGGTAACTACTTGATGACGTATACTTAGCATATACAACATTAAATTCGACTGCATTTGTCTAGACAGTCTATTCATAGGGGTATTTTTCCACGATAAAATAAAATGTAACCGCTTCGAGGTTCACCATTGCAAATGCCCACACTTTTAATGTGATGCCTTTTATTTCCCACTTTATGTGGTAAAACTGATGGCATTAGATTAAGATAATTCATTGTGAGTCCCTCCGTTTTACAGGACACTACGAGTCGGTCAGTCTTTCTGATCGAGCGTCCGCTTCACTTTCTCTTTTGCATAATTATTACCTGATTTTCAAGAATGGTATGCACTTTCAACTGATAAAAACATGCATGCATGCATCCATCCATTCGTCCGTTCATCCATACATACACAATTTTATGAGGAGGAAGGAAAAACATGTGCATTGAGGTTCCCAGTGAAATCTTTCACATTCGTAACATTCTTGAAATTATAGTCATTGGAACCAGAATTTGACCTCTTATAGCTTAACGTCATGGAATTTTTGTCTATGCGTAAATTCTTATCATCCGTTATGTCTAAAATTCGAGTCTGCAGAGAGACTGAAGTTGTTGTTGTTCAGTGTGAGGAAATAACGGGTTTCTGGAACAATTATTTGACGTAGTTCAATAGAAGCACCATCAAACCCTCTTGTATTCCCACTAAATACAAGATTTTGTGGTATATATATATATATATATATATATATATATATATATATATATAGTGTGTGTGTGTGTGTGTGTGATTTAGATTTTTAACGTAGCTTTAACTCAGTCATATCGCTACGATGTCTGCAGTGTGGCAGTTTATAGTGCTGTTTAGCACTGGGGCATCATGCCGCAGACATGTAGCATCATGTCCCACCCAGCCACATTATCCTGACACCAGGCCAACCAGTCCTAACACTAACCTTTTAATGCTGGGCTCCAAACGAGACAGCTGTTAGTACCATTTTTGAAAGTCTTTGGTATGACTCGGCCGGGGTTCGAACCCGCGACCTTGCGCATCCGAGGCGGACGCTCTACCACTTAGGCCACCGGAGCGGTGTATATATATATATATATATATATATATATATATATATATATATATATATATATACTTATGTGTGTGTGTGTGTGTGTGTGTGTGTGTGTGTGTGTGTGTATTTCTTTTGGACATCTTTAGAACACCATCAAGAGTATATACATCATATTTTTGTATCTTGCCTATTATATTTTACCTCTTACTTTACTGTGAAGATCGCGTACAGCTGTGTCAACAGTCATGCACGTCTTGGAAACCGGACAGTTACTTCGAAGAGAACGTTCAAACAACTTGTAGAAAACATCATTTTTAATAGATATTGAAGTACTTGTATACAACTCATACTACTTGTAATGAATTGTCCTAAGTGAATATTTAAGATAACAGGCAGATCGTATGCACTACATAATGTCTACCCAATTGTTCTCATCGCTGCAAGTGCTTCGTATAGGTCCTGGTCATTTCTTTTCGAGTACTCGAGGCTAAATAAATGTTTGCATTCAACGTAAGTCCAGACAGACGCTTCCTTTTCCGTACCAGCGAGTAAATGTATTCATCCTAATACAAAATGTTTGTGATGATGCAGAGTACACTGGAATAATGAATATAAACTTTATAACTTTAATTGTCCAGGTTTTCACTCTGCTTTTGTGTTTCTTTTGTGGGTGTAAAGTTTAATACAAAGTGCTTGATTACCTATAATATGTAATCAGAGAGAGAGAGAGAGAGAGAGAGAGAGAGAGAGAGAGAGAGAGAGAGAGAGAGCGTTGGTTATAATTACACACCTTTGCAGTGACGCCTCAGTAATTTCCTTGTCCAGATCAAGTAACACCTGTTGAGAGATAAATCTTCAAACCCATTACGCTCTAGATCTCATATTGTTCATTACAGAAGTAGCTACGCAACTATGTTTGTATAACATTATAATAAAACTGTGGGCAAACTCTACGTTGTGTAGAATATGATACTATTGTTATCTGGTTGTCATTCTTGGTGTCTGATTACTAGCAAACTTTCTATTTTATTAAAGTCCTTCTACAATCTTTCACGTCGACGTAATCGTCATATACATTTGTCTATGCAGTCAAGGGTTCAATGGACAACAATATCTAGCCTACAAACAAAAACGCTATATTTTGTGTTATATGAAGGTATAAAACTAAATATCCACAATCTTGATTTTGTCTTCGTTACTGCCGAGAAGAGTGATATCTGTGTCTTTATGTTTGCATACGCAGGCGAGACATACAAATAAACATCAAACAGATGATAAATGCTTAGAAATACTTATCCAAACGAGAGATGAGTACTTATTATTAGTGCCATACCATGGCGGAAGCAAGTGAGAATGATTCTGGGTCGTCGAACTTAAATAGTAAATCTGAATTTCGTTCTGATTTTACAGATGAACTAAAAACGTTAAGTTGCACTAAATGTCTCAAGGTCCTGGAGACATCAGTTGTTCTTCCATGTTTGGATGCATATTGTAAGGACTGTCTGTCATTACAAATCTTCTCTACGGCAGATAGGGGTTTCAACGGTTGGTATTTTACGTGCTTGATTTGCAAAAGAGAAACCTATCCGCCGGTAAAGCTGAAAGCTAAGGAAACATGGGCAGATCTGTTTCCTACGATGACATTAACAACGCTCCCCAAAACGCCAAAATCTGACCAGAAAGAACCCCAAGAGGAACGTGACGCTTATGAGAAGAATCATCTTCTACCTTCGCCGGGTAGGACTATTAAATCGGAGAATGCAGATGACATTAAAGATGATGAAAGAGATGAAACTAATAACGAGAACATGCATGGAAAAATTTCCGTCAGTACAAGAAAAAAGAAACCCTCAGCTTTTCTTAAGCAGGAAGAAGATAGCACCACCAGCATAAATGACGAGCCAACAGTTGAGGAGAAAAAAAAGAGAGAAAATAATAACATTTCTACTTTCAAAATAATAAATAAAACCTCAGATAATGGTAAACTGCCACAAGACAACGTTTTCAGCATTACGGACGAGAAAAGACGTGATGACAATGGTGAGAAGGAAGGTAGGAAAGGTTCTGGGGCAAAAAGAAAAAACAAAATCTCAGATAATGTTAGAAAGTCACACGACATAATCACCGACATAACAGACGAGAAAGATGTTCAAGGCGATGAGAATAAAAGTGATAAAAGTTCCAAGAGTACAAGAGTAAAGAAAACCTTTAATAATGATAAAGTTAAAGACGGTGTCGTTGAATCTAAAGATGATAAATTCAAAGATGTCATTGCTACCTTTAATGATGATTCAGATAAGAAAGGAAATAGTAAAAATTCCTCCAGCGGAAGAGGAAATAAAAACATTACCCTTGAAAGGAAATTAAGAAGTACTCAAAGTCTACGGGTGATTGGAGCAAAAGAAAGCACGGAAAACAGACCTGATTCTATCGACACCCAACTTCCTCAGCCTCTCGTTACAGTTTTAAGATGTCCTATTCACAGCTGGAAAATTCTAGATCACTTCTGCAAGGACCATAGCGTTGAATGTTGCATACGGTGTAGGTTGAGACACAGGGAATGTTCCAACCTCGTAAGTATTTCTTTTTATGCGCAGATAATGTCTAATGAAACAGAATCTGAGTCCATCTTAAAGCAATTGCAGAGCATTGAAAACAGAGTGAAGAAGTTAATCAAAACTCATGAATTAGATATTGCACGTATGAATGCGGAAATAAAAACGTTCCCTGACGAAGTTAACTCCTTCAGAGGTCGGCTGCATGACAATTTACTCGAGAACCTTCAGTCAAGAATCACAGAATTGGAAGACGAGTTATATGAAAAACATCTGAAGTCGAAGAAAGAGGCAATTAAAATGTGTAGCTCATTAACGGCGTCAGTAAAAAACAGTATCAAATTACTTGAAATAGTTCGTTCGTGCGGGAGTACTACGGAAAAATTTGTTGCAGAGCAAAGATTGAGAGATAAATCCAAACGCTATGAGGAGATACATACAAGTATGATGGCAGATATAAAACGTGTGACCATTAAACTTAAAGTTCATCCAGCCATTCTGGCGTTCCTCGCCATGGAAGAGACAGAGATTGTTAACTTTAACATCAATGTCGACCAAAATGAGCGCAAACCCATTCAAGACTCCAAAAGCAAAACAGTTTCGACGAAAGAAAAATCGTACATACGAAACGACAAACTGAATATCGAAGTTAAAGTCAAGCTCTCGTCCAAATTTAAGGTTGATATTCCAGCCATTAAGGGCAAATCGCATTATACAGGTGCTACATACTTGAAGGATGGCAGTTTTGTTCTAGTAGACCATCAGAACAAAAGCTGCTACCTTTTCGATCCCACGCACAAATTTGCCAAGGAAATTTATTTTCAGTTTCCTCCAAGAAATGTGTGTCCAATTACGACTGAAAATGACGAATTGCTAGTTGTGACATTGCCGTCAAATCAAGAAATTGCTGTACTCAGTTTCAAAGATGAAATCATTCCAACAAGTTCAATTTCAACCAAATTCGTATGTCATGCCGTTGCAGCTTTGAGTAGTAAAACGATTGTTGTATCTGGACACAATTCCAGTAGCAATAGGTATTGCTGGGCAGTCTATAGTTTGACTGGAAAGGATAAACTATACAAAGAAATGGAGGAGGACATAAAGGGGGGTGTCACATACCTTGCTCTAAATAACTTGAAAACTCGCGTTTATATAGCATGTTCGTCAAAAGATTCCGTAGTGTCCTGTGATATACTATCAAGCAATGACGTTATATTCACTTATACACGGACGGATCTCAGACTCCCACATGGGGTAGCGGTTGATAAGAATGACCTCTTGTACGTAGTCGGATGGGCATCTCACAATATGCACTTGGTGACCCCAGATGGGGAATGCATAAGAGTTTTCGTTACGGATATTCCTTATAATCCGCAGCAAATTTGCTTCAATGAGAAGGAAGATGTTCTTCTTGTAACAAACGGCAGATACTTTAACGAACATGTATATTTACTGAATGTAGTGTGTGAAGCTCATCAGCCAGTAGCGGTAATTTAAAAACAGTGTTTGGTCACTAATATTTACCTTCAGTGATGTGTGTTGCATCATGCACTAAAAAAATATGCAAGGAGATTTTGCTTCAGCGTTTTCCAATGTTTATTTTTTATTTTTTTATCCATGTTCATATTGAGAACCATCTTTTTAGTGCATATAAATTAAGCATGCTGTTTTGGGATCAGTGGTTATACCTAACCATGCTATTTTTTGGGATGAGTGGTTATCCATAGCCATTCTATTTTTTGAGGAGTGGATATACATAACCATGCTAGTTTTGGATCAGTGGCTATACACAGCCATGTTATTTTTGCATCAGTGTTTATTCATAATAATGTTGTTTTTGGATCAGTGGTTATACATAACATTGTTGTTTTTTGAATGTTTAAATATAATAATGCTGTTTTTAGATAAGTGATTATACACAACGATGCTGTTGCAGCTTAAAAGAATACAATTGTAATCCGTTGAATTGTGGCTTTAAATTCACATATCTGTCAAAAGTTTAAATTATTAATATTGTGTTCATTGGAGCTGTGGCGCGGAATTCACAAATCTGTCACGAGTTAGAATTAACACTATTGTAATCAATGACGTCTTGGTTCTGAATTCACAAATCTGACAAGAGTTAAAACTATCAATACTGTAGTCAGTTTAATTGTGGCACTGAATTCACAAATCTGTCAAGAGTTAGAACTGACACTATTCAATAGTATAGCACGACGTATGAAACCAACATAACTTACTTTTCATTTATCAGCCATTTTTCTCTGACAAATTTGAATCGGGACACCGGGAAACGTTTACGAAGTCATGATGAAATATCAATGACGTATTGCAATATTATCACTGCTGCAAAAAGATCGCTCTTAGCTGAATGTTTGCATCATTTGTACATATATATATGTGTGTGTGTGTGTGTGTGTGTGTGTGTGTGTGTGTGTGTGTGTGTGAGAGAGAGAGAGAGAGAGAGAGAGAGAGAGAGAGAGAGAAGTAATGGTGGTAATGGTATTAAACGTTAGAGGCTGCCGCACTAACAAGCTTACGGTCTCAACTTCGATGACTTGAACATCATGCATAGTTTTAAAACAACTATACAAAACTGACTTTCGCTTCCGCCGTTTGTGCAGTGTGTAATCGATCTTCAAGTTTCATGGTTTGATAAATCCTCTAAAATATGAAGTTCAAGACTTAAAAAGCACACTAATCTTGTAATAATTAAAAAGAAACAAGTGTCCTAAAAATAACATAAGCATGGTGTCTGTAAATGGGTGACATGATTCCTGCAAGACCATCTGATTACATGTGCGGGTATTAAAGTATGTAGCAAGCTAAATATTTTCCATCTACAATACTGCTTTGGTTTGTTTTGGTTTGCTCTGGCACATCAGCACACTTTTGTTATATGTAATAGTAATCAGGCAGTTGGAGCAGAGTGCATTGTCCAGTGACAAAATGTTGTAGCCGACAAAGACTGGTTCGAAGGTAGATTCTGAAACCGTACACTTTTGGTCACGAGTCCGACACTCTAACAATTGAGTCATCGCATCTCTGTTAGAGATATTGAAGGTAGATGCAAATTACGTTGACATCCATTATTAAGAAAGATATAGTTAAATGGAACTAATACTCTCTGTCACAAGAAGCAGATCACAGAATTTCACATCAAACAACATCATTCTTTCAAATGAGTACATTTGATAGAAGATTTTCTCTTCCGTTTTTGAGCCATTTAAATTGTTTATCTTCGTGTAATGATGGTCAAACAATGGGTAAATAGATTTACGATTTCTAATTCAATATTCATAATAAATTAATAAATTAAATAAAACATATAAATATGTTCAGCGTATTTGCAGCAGATGAAGATAAGATTTAACAACGTTTAAAACCGATATAATGTTAGCTGGCTTATTTATTTATCTTGCTTCGTTTGCTTGACTAAATCATTAATCTTCATTAATCCATATCGGGATTAAGGTATTAGTAATACAACCTTGTCTTTAAATAATTTCAGACACAATATATCCAATACTACTGTAATGGTCTGATATTGTTGCTAAAAGCATATGTGGATTTACCGAGGAGATAAGATGAAATATGGATTATTCAGTAGACTAAATTGAAATACCTCTTTAATCATCATCATCATTATTGTCATCGCCATCATCATCATCATCATCATTATTTCACTATTTTATTTAGTTTAACTTTACCGTAGTATTATTATTACTGCCTCAAAGATCACCAATAACACTGCCACTGTTACTACTACTGTACGTATAGTAGGTGCTATCTCTCCTGCTCCTTCTTTTACTCTAACTACTAATGTTACTACTCCTGGTGCTACTACTAACACCCCTTCTATTGCTGCTGCTGCTGCTACTACTACTACTACTACTAATGCAACAACGTCTAGAACTGCCGCCACCGCTATATGAAGTGAACGTTATTGTTTCTTCATTCACTTCATCATTAGCCATTTATTTTAATACCACAGTGTGTGGATTTTAGCGTAAACATATTTTCATTTATTTTTTAAACTCTTTCTTTTCTTCCAATTCCTTCTATTTGCACTTGTATATATTTATGCACCGAATAAAACGTAGCTGAGATCATAGTTTGAGGTACAGGGTTAACATTCTACATATAAACTTTAATTATAAGAACTCCAATAATGTATTTACAGATATTTGAAACGCTTTAATCCGCAAGGGTACTTTATGTAATTGTTTTACTTTAAACATGATAATGGTAGAAACTTCCGAGATCAAGCCTCATTTTATATCTATCAACAAATTTACACCTGGAAAGGTAATTATGCGTACGGTATGTATCTGCAAATGTTTCATAGCATACGACTTGAACAGTTCGTCTTAGAATTCTTTTCGAGCTTACTCTTACGCGGTACTGTGTGGTTCAAATTTCACCGGTGGTTACACGCCTTTGAGATTTTGAATCAGTGCCATTTCGATCTAATGACAAATATACGACGTTGTCACATATGTTTGATTTAAATGACCCTGCCTAAGCAACAGGCATTCCTATCTACGGGAAAAATAAAATTCAGTCCCGTTCAGTTAGAACAACGCTATTGAAAGCGGGTATTGATTTTCAAATCTGGAAACAGCGTGCTAATCGTTTGTAAGTTTTATTCAACTAATTGTGTACTTTGACCAAGTGAACAAGAAAACGTTTGATCCGGAAAAAGCGGTTGCTACAGTAATGCATATAAAATGTCATTTTGAGGTAAACACAAAAAACGATACACATGGAGATGTACATCTTTAAAGAAATGACAAAACTTTTACAGAGATGTAGCATGCGAGATGGACACATGATTCTTAACTTGTAATTAACATGTGTTATCTCCATAATTGAACAAGAGGATATTTACGATTTCATATGGAAAATGGACGGGAATTTACATGTATGACAACCATGAATGTACTTTTTCATATGGATAATTGAAGGGAAAGCTTGATAAAAGTGTAATTTGTAATTTACTAACTCATATGGAAAATGGAAGGGAATTTACAGGTATGACAACCATGAATGTATTATTTCGTAATGAAAATGGAAGAGAATTTATAATGTACTATTTCATATGGAAACTGGGGAAAAAATACTATATAAAAGATGAATTAATAACTATGAGAACTATGAATGTACAATGCATCTTACATCATTTATGTCATTGTCACGAAACCAGATTCAGCATGTAAATCCTATAGAAACATCCGAATACATTGTACACGAAGTTTTTGAAAACTAAACTTACATTTTTTTTATAAAATACAAATGTAGTCATGAATGATGCTGAAAGTTTACAGGGGAATATAAGTTCAAGGACGGATTTAACAGACGGTACTAGACTGGTGTGCCCGCTATGTTTTAAAGATTTCCTGTATCCCAGAATCCTTCCATGCATGGACACGTTTTGTCACACATGCTTAACCACGTATCTCAGACAATCGGCACCGAAAAGAAATATATACGGCTTTTTCGAATGTCCAGTATGTACAACATTGATATATGTGCCCGTTCAAGAAAAGGGGGCACTTAAATGGGCATCCATGTTTCCATTAAATACTTCCATACTGAGGTTAAAGGCTTATGGCGAACACAAACAGTTAGATGATATAGAAAAGGAGTATAATTCAAGTATGATTGATGTCCAAGCTAGTTCCGATAGGAATTCTGGTAATATAACAGCAGTAATAACGTCACCGAAAACCATCCATGAAGCTTCTTGTAATACAACAACAACAACAACAACAACAACAACAACAACGTCACCGAAAACAAGTCATGAAGCATCTTTTAATACAACAACAACTTCATCACCGACAACCAATCATGAAGCATTTTCTTCTGAAGCCGAAGATCAAAAGGTTGCTACAGAGGTACAAATGGCGGACAAAGAACTGAAAGAGACTGCACAAAACCCAACGCTAACGGGAGCCCCCGAAACACAAGATTTAACTGAGCAATCAATAAATGACAATTCAAAGGATACAGATTTTACCACCTCAAGGACAGACAAAAGTTTTTATTCTTCTGTAGTTAGTTGCAAAGTCTGTTTGCAAACTTCTTGTAAAGGATGCACAACTAGCACGCAGTGCAGTAATGACATGATCCTGGAAAATATTGACTCTAAGATGGAAAATTCTTCACTACCGTCCTGCTTTCATCAACTGTTCAAATGTGCAGAGCATTATGGGAGAGAAAACAACTATCTGTGTCACGATCACGGTATTGTATGTTGCGTGAGATGCAAGTCAAGACATCGCAGGTGTGAAAAATTTACAAAACTAGGGCAATACATCAGCACTATGATGAAAAAAACGTCGTCACGAGACATGTTAATGAAGCTTTTTCAAGTCGAGGAGGACTTCAATAAACTGGTAGAAATAAATGAACTGAATCTTCAAGTGTTCCATGGCCGGATTAGAGATATGCCAAATGAAATTAGCAGTCTAGAAGGTAGGATAAATGACGTCTTATACGATTCTTTACAGATTAAAATTAAGAAAGAGGGTTCTGAGGTGTTTGATGTAGAATCAGAGCGGAAGCTAGATGAAATCCGGAAATGTAAGTCTTTGGTGGCATCGATCAGAATGTGTACAAATATTTTAGAAATCGTCAGTAACATAGGATCAATGGAGGAGCTGTTCCTTGTTGTGAACAAATTGGAGCAAAAATTGTTGAAATACAAAGAGGAAATGGACAGAATTGTGTCACAGATGAGGATTGTGGAGCTGAAGTTTCGGCTCAATCCCGTGATTCGAGAATTTATGACTCTAGATGAACATGAAATGTTACAGCTGCAAGTTAAAGAGGAATCTCGAGATGGATCAGTGAAACGCCAAATGAAAGCAAATGAAAAGGTCAAAGATACAGAGACCAAATCTCGTGTAAAGAGTGTAACAAATGTTGAAGCCAGTTCGAATTTTAATTTACCGCCCTTAAGTGATAAAATCGACAGATCCGTGAAAGGTATAAACAATAAGAAACATGTGAACATGAAGGAAAACTCCTCTCTACCTCAGATGTTTTTCAAATCAACAGATATGAAAGAAAACACCTCCCTACCTCAGCTGTCTGCCAAATCAACAGATATGAAGAAACATAGTGGGAAACAGTTGAAACCAACCGGCAAAAGCAGCAATAATAAACTTACACTTGACAAAACTTCTCAAAATGCAACGGGTAAGAATACAAAAAGTAAGATGGTAGGGTCAAATTTAAAATTATCAGCCTCTAATCCAAACGAAAAAGCAAGCGGGTTAGAAATCGATGACGATAAACCCGCAATACCATTTAAGATCGAAACTTTTATGGAATTCATCGCAATAACGCCTATTAATTATGATGGCAAGTCACGTTTTACAGGCGCCACATTTCTTCCGGATGATCAAATTTTGCTGGTTGACAATGAGAACTGCAGATGTTGTCTATACGATTCTTCGTGTCTATTCAGGTCCGTGCACTACTTGCCCTTCCCTCCCCAAAGTGTTTGTTATGTTTCGAAAGAGAAGGTTGCAATAGCAGTACCTACTTGTCAAGTGATTCAAATGGTGCGAGTGAAAATGGAAATGGATGAAAGGGAGAGAATTCCAATTGATTTCCGGTGCTGGGCAGTGGCTGCATTGAATTCAAATCAACTTGCTGTATCTGGCTTCACGGAAGAAACCGGTGTTTGTTGTTGGGGGATTTATAAAGCAAATGGAAAGAAAATTCATTATCTGGAACTTGAGAAGGAAAATAAGGAAGGCGGGACCACGCACATCGCGGTGAACAAGACCATGAGCATAATATACATTTCATTCTCCGCTACTGACACTGTATACAGTTTTGCAATCGACGGAAACTTGCGGTTCTCTTACTCAAACACAGATCTGAAGAATCCTCACGGAGTTGATGTTGATCGGAGAGACTTCTTGTTCATACTGGGATGGACGTCACAGAATCTGCACATCGTCAGCCCAGAAGGGATATGTCTGAAAGTGCTGAAAAGGGTGATACCAGTATCTCCGAGACAGATTGCTTTCAATCAATTGAAAGACAAGTTTATTGTTACCCATGGCAAACATTTTAGCGAGGATTGCTTCATTTTAAGCATCGTTGAAAAGGAGAATGACATGAAACAATAGATACATCTGATCCACTTTCGCAAAGTCGTCTCCTCTCGAGCACTTAATCAGGTCACAGTTGATCCTGCGTGGAACATCATGACTTTGATTTCTAGAGGATTTATTCATGTTTCCACTTACTGTCACTAACTTCATATAAAACATACTCTTTAGGCAATTTACAGGCTGCACTTCTAAAACAATGTCGACTGGGAATTTTGAGCTAAAAATGTGTTCAAAACTGGTACGTTTTATTAAAACGAGGCCTGGATAACCGTAGTTGTGTGTTTTCGGAAAATGCAGAACACCCCTGCATCTTACGGATCTGCAGTGATATCGGTATTTTTTATGGAATGATCCGGACAGTGAGTCGTACTGGACGCAAATGAAACCTTGTGATAATTGTACGTTATGAATCTAATACTTCTTCTAACTACTGTACATGGTTTCCATTCTTATAGGTAAATCAACAAATCTGCTTATAAAGTATAGAAAATTTTGGATTAAAACTAGCAGATTAAAAACAAACTGAGCGTAATTAGTCTGCGAACAACTCCCTCGAAAATTATTTTACTTTTACTTCTCCCTTAATCTTATTAACGTTTCCTGAGTTCTTGTACGGTCATACTGGTACAATTGCTGCTTCCACCACTGTAATTTCTATCTCTTCGATGCGCAATAAATTGGAATTTATCATTAGGCACAAGTTAAATTATTAACAATCTGCTGTCTGATGAGAAGGACGTATTGTTAATGACCAATATGTGCATGTATTACATTCCCATTCAGATGCTTGATCCTGCGATCGATACAGCTGTTCAACCTGTATTTCTGTCGAACGCATCAAAATTCGAACTACTTGTTTGCCTTCTTTGAAGTTATTGCCGAGTTATTTTTAGACGCAGTTAATCGAACTTTTATAGATCCCAGTTTGATTTGAATATCATTCATACAATAAAGTTAAAAATATTTAGACAGAGTAAAAACGGGGTGTGTTGTAAATATAAAACTGCCTACGTGTTTGTACTGAGTCGGGAGAAAGAACTCGTTTAATATGGCTTATGAATGAGTCTCGGCCCGACGACATCGAAGTATTCCATGCCATTTCAAACTCGTTCTTTCGACAGATTCAGAATAAAACACGTACGCCGTTTAATGAGTATATCTAACAGTTTTAAAAAGTTCTTCACAATTTAATAAGAAAAAATATTCCGTCTTCTTATGTAATTCGTGTAGACATTTGAAGCTTAACTGTAACTAGGTTAGTGATAATACGAAGAATATAATCGAGCTTTGATTTATTGATTGATTGATTTATTTATTTATTTATTAAGTTTGTGTTGTGTTGATTATTCAGTCTTGTTGATAATCCTATTGTAATTACATTTATATTTTTTTTATCCAAACCAATTGCACCCGAAGAGGCATGGAATAGTGTTTATTATTATTATTATTATTATTATTATTATTATTATTATTATTATTATTAATTTTATCCCGGGTGTTGTGAACATGTGGGGGTTGGGTGATCATGGCACTATTTATTTGCCTTCTACCCTTGGGTCATGAATGCTAGACTATTTCTGGATATAAAACAAACGTTAAACGTTCACGTTCTAGTTATTTGTTAATCAACTCTTCAATGTATTCATCAGGCAAATGAAAATTGTCATATTTTTTCATGGTAATAAAACATGATCCACACTCGAATTGCTAATCTATTTGGATTTTAAAAAAACCAAACCATTATAAGTAATAAAGTATATTTATAGATATGACTGATTTGTATCTCAGTGTTTTTAGTATTATGAGAAACTTCCACTATGGGCAACACTTTCTATAAAAGTTTTAAAACTGGTAATTTAACGGACTTAATTTAATGAATATATTAGAATTAGCATAAATAAAACTACTCCTCCACGTATTGCTCTGTGTATACTATTTATGCATTTGGGGTGGTAACAAGTTTTGTATTAATCCATCCACATATTCCCTCTCTCTCTCTCTCTCAATATATATATATATATATATATATATATATAGAGAGAGAGAGAGAGAGAGAGAGAGAGAGAGAGAGAGAGAGAGGTGTATGTGAGTGTATGTCTCGTGTCTAATTGTGCAATTCATCAATTTAAAGCTATATCCCTGCCCTTCTCCATATCTATCTATCTAACTATCTATCTATCTATTTATCTGCCTTTCAGTCCATCCATCCATCCATCCATCTATCTATCTATCTATCTATCTATCTATCTATCTATCTATCTATCTATCTATCTATCTGTTACATTATTAGGATTGGATCGAACCTACCCGTCTTCCTGTTTAGCCATTAATTTTCTTCTTACTTCCTTCATTTTGTTTTAGTTTTTGGTTCGATTTTTTAATGCAGATCCGTATGATTACAACACTGGATTCGTACTGAAATATTGGGGACCGAAATGTGGCTTTAAAGACGGACTAACACCTTCGAGGTTCAACTAGGAAATTGGTGTTATAATATCATCTGGCCAATTTTTTAAAATAATGAATGGAGATTTTACAATCATGAATAAGAGATTTCGCGAAAATAAAAGACCGAAACAAAAATAAAGGACAGAAAATGAAGAAATAAAAAAAAAATAAAAATAAAACAAAAAAAAAAACAAAAAAAAAAAAAAAAAAAAAAAAAAAAAAAAAAAAAAAAAAAAAAAAAAAAAAATAACGAAGAAGCAATAATTCTTGAAATCACACTCCGAAAAAAAATCCATTCGTCTTTCCATTTTCCCACCGGAAACCATCATCGGATATTTTCACATTCCTCAGATACGTTATCCTGAGAAACGTAAACTTTTCAGTGCATTTTAATTTTTTTAATCACCCGGTTTCTGAGTACTATGCTACATGATCGTGATGAAGAGAACTATTCGACCATGGTCAAAACAAAAACTTCGATAATCATTAATTTCACCCTTGATGCGACCTTTGTATTTAGATCATGGAATCTTGTTATATCTTAGGTCAGCCTAGGGCAACCTAGGTCTTTAGGTTCTAGTGCCTTCCTATCTGGTATGTCAGCCTAGAGCAACTTCAGTTTTTCGATTATCGTACCTGACAATCTTGTATGTAAAAAGGATACGTCCTGAATTATAGGGGATTATCTTGGGATCTAAATCACGAAACGAAAAAGTTATTGGGTTTTTTTTTGCATATTCAGATCTGTGTGACAGCAGGTGACAATAAACATTCTTATAAAAAAAACAACCTCCCCCCCCCAATCTCTTTCTCTCTCTCTACAATAGTCCATCTTAGACACGCAAATGTATTCATTTAGCGATTGTCATTATTTACCGGAGTTGTAGTTTTCCTTGCGGAAAAGTTTTCGTGTTTTGTCCGGTGAACATTTTGCACACTGAACAAATTGTTAGGTGTATTTCGTTTTACTCAATAAGCAACTATCAATGATTTGTGTTCGATTATCGTATTTATTTTGTTTATTTCTTGTTATTCTTTGCTGTTTGATATGGATTTACGCTGTCTCTTCCAACTCATCATTTCACCCGCTCTCTCCACTCCTCCAAAATATTAACTCCTTTTATACATAAAGAACCTTTTTTGTATCATGTATTAATGCTAGGTGTCTTCTATATGACTTATTTAACTGATATTTTTCTCTTAGAAAATTAATTTTGTATATGATTCACGTTTGAATTTATATGTTCCTTCTCTTTTTTAAAGAATCAGTTTATACAATTTAGCTGGCGTCTATTGAACGTTTTCCGAAGTATGGTTAGGTCTGCGTCTGGCGGACGGGAGAAGGGAAATAACTCTGACCAATAGCCCGTCGGTCAGTTGGTCAAGCATATTTCATTAGAGTTGGATACCAAGAAAACATTTTCTATCTCGATATACCGCGGTGTTTCTGAACATATCGCGATCGTAACACACTGTATACCGTGGTATTTCTGAACATATCGCGATACATGGTGATATACCGCAATTATATTAGGACCAGCAATTATATGTTCTGGAGCAGGGCCTAGGACATTTTTGGAAAATCTCCGTCTGTCAACAGCTGGAAATATCTTGCTCTGATTTCTAGCAAAATAACACTATATTTGTCCATTGTATTATTTGAAAAGAAATTAATTATCTTGATAATAAAGAAAATAAATCTTAAGATAAAAGAAAATCGCAACCCCTCCCCCTAAAATAAAATATTAAATTATCAGTGCCTTATTTCAGGTGTGTAATCTAAAAACTCTAACTAAAGTGGGATGATTGAGCTTGCACTACACTACAGCTGACACCATAAAAAAGACATTGTGCTGAAATGTCAGGGCATGCTGGTGAAAATGGAATGTGTTGACACTGAAGCCTACAATTTACTAGCAACACTATTTAACAAAAAGGCAGAGATACTTTGATTGGGATGCCAGCACTCGGGCCAGATACATATCTAGATAGGCTAGTAAACATAAAACACATTTACTCATCAAACGAGAAAATATTTGGTCGACATGTGAAGTTATGTAAGATTCAAACAGAAAACAAATGCTCTCCTGAAAAATCATAGGATGATTAAGCAGTCTTACGAAAGAATACGTGTACTTAACACACTATCACACGCTCGTAAATAATAAAAAAAAATACATTTTCGTCAATTCCAAATTTTTCCAAAGTTGGATTTGCCAGAATATCGTTCACAACATCCCAATCAGCGATCATGTGTCACGTTTTGTTTTCAAACATGTGATTAAAGGATTATAAAAATAATTGTATTGTAATAATCAGATTTAATCTGTGTCAAACAAAGGATTATGAAATATTTATATTGTAATGATCAAATTTAATCTGTGTCAAACAAAGGATTATAAAAATAATTATATTGTAATAATCAAATTTAATCTCTGTCAAACTCAAAGCATGCTGTTAATATCATTCAAGTCGTCACAAGATTACTCGTGAATTTCAGTTTATAACTTAATGACGGAAAATACTTTAGTACCAGTAATGTGTAAAAATGCCGCCCTACGTATCTCCGGAAAACATACCAGGGTAAATCGGTATACGAGTAATATCGCGGACCTCTATCTTACATACATACATACATACATACATACATACATACATACCGTAAAGCTACACCGCAGCTGTTGTTGTTCTGAATGGTATTATTTTACGAATGCCAATTTTGCCCTGCAGGCAACGATGTTCAACACTGGAATAATTTGCCGTGAAGATAGATATATTGTTAACGGTTGATTGGTCAATTTGTCTACATCAAGCATTATCTCAGATAAGGACAAAATTCATCTCTTGGGTTCACTGTATGCTCTATGCAAAAGTAGAAATATGATACAAAATATAAACGTAGGAGGTCACGCCCTTGATTTTAATCAACATTATAAACTTACTTTTTCTCCTTAAAATCTTTGTTCAAACCAATTGGAAGGTCATATTGTATTAAACAAACAAATTACGTGTGCTGCGAAACTCGATATTATTATTTTAGCTACAAAGCTATCTTCATTTCCATGTAAAGTTCTACTCCATAAAAATCAAGACTAATAACCTCTGACCAAGGTAGTGTCACTAACACTTTCCTCGACAAAATAAGAATTCCTTCAGCCCCAGGTACTGTCACTTACACTGCCCTTGACAAAATAAAGAATTATTTCAGACCCAGGATCTGTCACTTACACTGCCCTTGACAAAATAAAGAATTATTTCAGACCCAGGATCTGTCACTTACACTGCCCTTGACAAAATAAAGAATTATTTCAGACCCAGGATCTGTCACTTACACTGCCCTTGACAAAATAAAGAATTATTTCAGACCCAGGATCTGTCACTTACACTGCCCTTGACAAAATAAAGAATTATTTCAGACCCAGGATCTGTCACTTACACTGCCCTTGACAAAATAAAGAATTATTTCAGACCCAGGATCTGTCACTTACACTGCCCTTGACAAAATAAAGAATTATTTCAGACCCAGGATCTGTCACTTACACTGCCCTTGACAAAATAAAATATCCTTCAGACACAGCAACTGTCACTTACACTGCCTTTGATAAAATAGAAAACAGTTCAGACCCAAGACGTCTCGATGGGATTATGTCTTAGCATTTATAAAATCTCTCAATAAAAAAGTTAAAAATTATAAGTTATCGTGTTAAGTTTAAAAAATAATTTTGTTCCTCATCGTACAGAAAATATTTAATGTTTTGGTGTTCATATAGAAAGTCGTTAGCCTTTAGAATTTCATGTAGAAAGTTGTTAGCGTTTTGGTGTTTATATAAAAAGGCGTTAGTGTTTTGATGTTCATTTTAAAGGCGTCAATGTTTTGGTGTTTATTTAGAGAGTCGTTAGTGTTTTAGTGTGCATGTAAAAAGGCGTTAGTGTTTTGGTGTTCATGTAAAATGGCGTTAGTGTTTTGATGTTCATTTTAAAGGCGTCATTGTTTTGGTGTTCATATAGAAAGTCGTTAGTGTTTTTGTGTTTATGTAAAAAGACGTTAGTGTTTTGGTGTTCATATAGAAAGTCGTTAGTGTTTTGGTGTTCATATAGAAAGTTGTTAGTGTTTTGATGTTCGTATAGAAAGTCGTAAGTGTTTTGGTGTTCGTATAGTCAGTAATGATTTAGTCTGCATGCAGAAAGTCTTTGTTGTTTTATTGTTCAGGGAAAATATTTTAAAAACTCACTGTATGAAGAAGACTTGGAGAGCAGTGTACGTAGTATAGGCGAGCAGCAGGGAGGGTGAACAGACAACTTTTTGGCTTAATTATATAGACCTTATTTTTTGAAATTAGGGGTTCCTACGAAGGTTGAAAAAAAAGTTTTTGTCTTAATGATGAAAACTTCTCTAATTGACCAGATTTTTTCTGATTTTTTTCACGTACTGGTCACTTAATTTTTTGTCGTCCACCCTCCCTGCTGCTATGGTTTTTATCCAAAAATTGTATCAAGTCCGTTACGATATCTTGACCTAGGATCATGTAAATTTATTGTTACAAAACCAAAGGGGGCAGCTTGTGCTTTTGAAAAGAAATTTTTAAATTTGTTCATGTCCATGTCGCCTGAACACCAAGTATAATAAATATTTTGCAGCGTATGATTATCTAGATTATCTACGCCATTAAACACAACTAAAATGTTACAGTTATCCCTGATTACTTTTGGAATTTGTGTATAACGCTGTGAGTTACATCGCGAGACTGAAAAAAAAGTGTATAATAAAAGATAACCGTTATGATTCTAGAATCACTGATGATTTATCAGATAACAAACCATCAGATTAACAATATCAACACTATATCATAAGTGGCATTTCATCCATTTTCCTAATAAATAATAAATATAATGGACGAAATGCCATCATGTTAACTAACCTCAGATTAATAACATCATGACTGTATCAAGATTGCGCCACATCAACATGTACTTCTTCATGAACATCTTTAAAATCATCGATTTCAGAATCATCGATTCTAGAATCATCGTTAGAGACAGCGTCTCTAGAGACAGAGTCAGAAACTTCGTTAGAGACAACGTCTCTCAACAAATACTTATTTACATATTCTGCTGCTGTTGGTGGATTTTCTTTATGAGACATATACTTCGGTTTTCTTTTATCGTAATAAAGCAACATCACCCTGTATTTATTACCACCACACGCTGTGCATATCTGTATCTTTCCTCGCACTCCATTACCACATCGCAAACACGGTCTATTTCCTCTTGATCCTGTTCTAATCATGTGGCTGTGATGGGCGCAGTATTCTTCTCGGCACGACTTTCCGCATATCCGAGTCGATCCTTGAACTATCCAAGAACAATTATTGGGTCCTGTCTGAAATGGCATTATTATATAATAAAAATATTTTATTTATTTTTTAATTAGAAATATATTCTGTATATTATATAATCATAGACATGACAGAAATACACACCACATCACTATATAATAATGACGAAAATAATTTGTCTCTTGAAAATACCAGATTTTATGATACAAAGTATGATGCCATAGAGAGTTTCAACGTGTTCGAATCCGAACCCGACTGTGACGATATTTACGTGCAGGGAATAATCATTCAGCATTTCAATAAATTCTACGTGTTTGAATCTGATGAAGAGTTTGATAAATATGCCAGTAATTTTGTTAATGAGTCTTCGGTAACGGAAATTATTCCAAAATTCAGGCTCAGATATCCGGTCTTCGATCTCGACACTAAGTATGTGCGTAGGACAGTTGAGTATCTACATAGTGATCGCATAGACATCCAACCGACAGATGAACGAATCAACACCGATGACGTTATTGATTATTTCGCTAAACTATGCGAGTGCGATCGTGAAAAGGTGTTCTTGTCTGAAACTAACAGCGGCTATCACGTTCTCGTTAAATCAACACCGGTAACATTCGATCAGCAACGGGGATTAACGAATCATGCTGCTGATAAAAGGAATCCAATGTGGAAGGTTGATAGACAAGCGGGTCTTCATAGTATCAAATTGAATAACACGCGATCACACAAACCAGGTGTGCAGACGCTATGCAAAAAACTAATATCTCATAACGATTATTTTGAGAGACGTTGTCTCTATGCTAGTGATTTACTCGTCTGCCCGACTTGTATTCAACCTGATCGTGTTGAGATTAAAATCGCCAATCATGATACATCCAATGATATAAATATCTGCGATGAAATTCCACCAGCAGATATAATTAGTATATCCACGATACTTACTGGCAGATCCGATCAGCTCATCAGCGTCGTTAATGTTACGGGAAATAGATTTACTATATCTAGAGAGCCTGGACACACGTGTAACATCTGTGAACGCAGACACGGATATAATGAGGAGCGTGGTTATATCGAAGAGAAGTGCGATAACTGTCTTGTGTATATCAACGATGATTATTATTCGATCTGCTGTCCTAGATCAACTGGTAAACAATTACACCTACCAAGAATCATTAACGTTTCTGGAGTCACTGGTGATTCTATAGACGCTGAATCAGAAACAACTAAACAAAACAAAAAATATCAACAATATCTTATTAATGCGAGACGTAGATTTCGTTATCCCGGATATGTAACGACTAGAAACGCCGATTACACATACACTGCATTACCGACACACGAATCAGGACCTGGTTGTAAAGTAATACCTGACGCTGACTACATAGACGGGTCTGCATGTGGAATGGGGAAATCTGAATCAGCTTGGAAATCATTAAGAAATAATCAGTCTGTGCTCGCATTATCATACAGAAAATCATTCACCGAGAAAATCAAATCCGATTATAATATTGAATCCTACATGGATATTGATGGTTGTATCACATTTAACCCCGGAGATTCTCGTCGGGTTGTTGTGCAATGGGAATCTCTACATAGAATCCGTGGAGTTCCAGACGTGATTATTGTAGATGAATGGCACGGAATCCGCAGACAACAATTCCACTCAGCTAAACACAGCAAAGACAGATGGAATAAATTTATAAGATTAGCAACGATATGCAAACGATTAATTGTTCTCGACGCAGATGCTAACGATGACGATCTAATATTATTCCGTGATAAACTAGGGCGATCAACTATGAAATTTATCATTAACGATTACAAACCCGATCATGATAAGAAATTTTACATCGAGCATTCACAAAAGAATAATCTAACCTCGCTTCTAGAACGATTAAAATCTAACGCAGATGATTTTAGATCATCTAATAATAAAATCATTAACGATAAAATCGCCATATTCACGCATAACAAACAGCGGACCGATTACTTGTTGCAGTTAATGATGCTCCAAAACCTCTGTAGATGGCTTTAATCTTTTCAAGAATGTTCCTGGTAGTTAATTTATTTGACCGAAATCTTGTTTCAGGAAAGATGCTTGGCCAGTTAGCGAGTAAATTATTATAATCACGTATAATATCAGGATCATCGATCATATTCTTAATGCACATTCTGAGATCTGGTCCTGATACCGATACTGATGTTACCATTATATCGTCAGTTACAATATCGGGTAAATTCAACGCGGTTAGAAACCTTCTTATTATCGTTAATTTCTCTTTAGGACTAATTTTATCTGATCGAAATACTTCTCTCGCGGTTGCACTACCATCATTAAATTTATCAACTATGATTCGCTGAGCTCGTCTTATCTGTGTTGAGTTTTTATACAAGTATTCTATCTGCTTAGCTGGCAATAAACTAACATCACATTGAAGCATAAAACTAAGGAATAATTTCTTTGCTTGATATGGTTCTATATTCGTGTTTGGATCGTATTTGTAATACCGAGGAAAATCTTCAGAATCATTTAAGATAATTTCATCATTATCATCAAGAGACTCTAGAGACTCTGTCTCAGGCAACTCTGTTGATAGAAACTTCGTTTCAAGAAGATTTACTTCTACAGATTGTTTTATTCTATTACCTATTGATGTCTTTAGAAATTCATCGACATTGGGATCGTTATCATAATCGATTTTATTATCAGAATCTTTTGATGATATCCTGGTTTTTCTCAACCACGTTTCGTAATCATCTACAGGTGGTTCTATTATTACATAGCCAGTATTTCTCATCGCATCAATCAATCGCGGTGTGAAATACATAATAGAATTATTCTCGTCGATAATGTCACTGATGTAAGCGTAACCAAACCCAGTATGTAGATCATCAGCGTTAGGAATTCTATATAATTTTGTATCGTTATCAATCAATCTTTCACGATCTATGATAACCTTTTCGACACCTTCACGATATATCGGTAGTTTGCAAACACGTCTTCTCGGTGAATGATTTTCTGTATGATAATGCGAGCACAGACTGATTATTTCTTAATGATTTCCAAGCTGATTCAGATTTCCCCATTCCACATGCAGACCCGTCTATGTAGTCAGCGTCAGGTATTACTTTACAACCAGGTCCTGATTCGTGTGTCGGTAATGCAGTGTATGTGTAATCGGCGTTTCTAGTCGTTACATATCCGGGATAACGAAATCTACGTCTCGCATTAATAAGATATTGTTGATATTTTTTGTTTTGTTTAGTTGTTTCTGATTCAGCGTCTATAGAATCACCAGTGACTCCAGAAACGTTAATGATTCTTGGTAGGTGTAATTGTTTACCAGTTGATCTAGGACAGCAGATCGAATAATAATCATCGTTGATATACACAAGACAGTTATCGCACTTCTCTTCGATATAACCACGCTCCTCATTATATCCGTGTCTGCGTTCACAGATGTTACACGTGTGTCCAGGCTCTCTAGATATAGTAAATCTATTTCCCGTAACATTAACGACGCTGATGAGCTGATCGGATCTGCCAGTAAGTATCGTGGATATACTAATTATATCTGCTGGTGGAATTTCATCGCAGATATTTATATCATTGGATGTATCATGATTGGCGATTTTAATCTCAACACGATCAGGTTGAATACAAGTCGGGCAGACGAGTAAATCACTAGCATAGAGACAACGTCTCTCAAAATAATCGTTATGAGATATTAGTTTTTTGCATAGCGTCTGCACACCTGGTTTGTGTGATCGCGTGTTATTCAATTTGATACTATGAAGACCCGCTTGTCTATCAACCTTCCACATTGGATTCCTTTTATCAGCAGCATGATTCGTTAATCCCCGTTGCTGATCGAATGTTACCGGTGTTGATTTAACGAGAACGTGATAGCCGCTGTTAGTTTCAGACAAGAACACCTTTTCACGATCGCACTCGCATAGTTTAGCGAAATAATCAATAACGTCATCGGTGTTGATTCGTTCATCTGTCGGTTGGATGTCTATGCGATCACTATGTAGATACTCAACTGTCCTACGCACATACTTAGTGTCGAGATCGAAGACCGGATATCTGAGCCTGAATTTTGGAATAATTTCCGTTACCGAAGACTCATTAACAAAATTACTGGCATATTTATCAAACTCTTCATCAGATTCAAACACGTAGAATTTATTGAAATGCTGAATGATTATTCCCTGCACGTAAATATCGTCACAGTCGGGTTCGGATTCGAACACGTTGAAACTCTCTATGGCATCATACTTTGTATCATAAAATCTGGTATTTTCAAGAGACAAATTATTTTCGTCATTATTATATAGTGATGTGGTGTGTATTTCTGTCATGTCTATGATTATATAATATACAGAATATATTTCTAATTAAAAAATAAATAAAATATTTTTATTATATAATAATGCCATTTCAGACAGGACCCAATAATTGTTCTTGGATAGTTCAAGGATCGACTCAGATATGCGGAAAGTCGTGCCGAGAAGAATACTGCGTCCATCACAGCCACATGATTAGAACAGGATCAAGAGGAAATAGACCGTGTTTGCGATGTGGTAATGGAGTGCGAGGAAAGATACAGATATGCACAGCGTGTGGTGGTAATAAATACAGGGTGATGTTGCTTTATTACGATAAAAGAAAACCGAAGTATATGTCTCATAAAGAAAATCCACCAACAGCAGCAGAATATGTAAATAAGTATTTGTTGAGAGACGTTGTCTCTAACGAAGTTTCTGACTCTGTCTCTAGAGACGCTGTCTCTAACGATGATTCTAGAATCGATGATTCTGAAATCGATGATTTTAAAGATGTTCATGAAGAAGTACATGTTGATGTGGCGCAATCTTGATACAGTCATGATGTTATTAATCTGAGGTTAGTTAACATGATGGCATTTCGTCCATTATATTTATTATTTATTAGGAAAATGGATGAAATGCCACTTATGATATAGTGTTGATATTGTTAATCTGATGGTTTGTTATCTGATAAATCATCAGTGATTCTAGAATCATAACGGTTATCTTTTATTATACACTTTTTTTTCAGTCTCGCGATGTAACTCACAGCGTTATACACAAATTCCAAAAGTAATCAGGGATAACTGTAACATTTTAGTTGTGTTTAATGGCGTAGATAATCTAGATAATCATACGCTGCAAAATATTTATTATACTTGGTGTTCAGGCGACATGGACATGAACAAATTTAAAAATTTCTTTTCAAAAGCACAAGCTGCCCCCTTTGGCTTTGTAACAATAAATTTACATGATCCTAGGTCAAGATATCGTAACGGACTTGATACAATTTTTGGATAAAAACCATAGCAGCAGGGAGGGTGGACGACAAAAAATTAAGTGACCAGTACGTGAAAAAAATCAGAAAAAATCTGGTCAATTAGAGAAGTTTTCATCATTAAGACAAAAACTTTTTTTTTCAACCTTCGTAGGAACCCCTAATTTCAAAAAATAAGGTCTATATAATTAAGCCAAAAAGTTGTCTGTTCACCCTCCCTGCTACTAGGCGATTTACTTTCGCCGAGTTCAATAGAGGATCACATCCGTGAAATTAAACTGTCGTGAACATATTTACACATTTAAAGTGGCAAATATTGTCAGATTCTCGAAATTAGATGGCTTCGATAGTGTTTGACATCTGGATGCCGCGAAATGTAATGGTCGTGAAAGGAACTGGGTTACATTTATTTTGCTGTCATAAAAGTACAAATTGTGACTCGAATTCCTTCAACAGCCGAAAAGCAGCACGTTTTGCTAGTCGAGCTAGCTATCAAGTGATCACCATTAATCTGACTGTATTTTCATGCGCTACTCTGAGTTGAATATATGTCTCCACGGTCTGGGTCATTACATGGAAAGGTTTATGAAGTATATGTTCTAATTGCGACAAAGCGTTGTAAGAAAAAACCCACTGAATGAGAATTTAAAGATCTTCAAAGTATGAAGATCATAAAACCCTTTAATCAAATACACAAGAGAAAATGCTATATTGGTTAATGAATTCCTTTTCCATATGGAATTATCGAGTTCACATCATGTTATCAGCAGAAAATCTGCGCGGCCGATTTACAGTATGTCGTAAAGCATAAAACGTTGCCAAAGGTAGCGTATTCTTTTAGTTAATTTTATCATTTTCATTCAGAAGATCGTGGGTACGATTATTAAAATATAATATTACTGCTTCGTTTTCAGTTTTTGATACAGTCAGAAGCCGCAGCTACTTCATTTTACGTCCAATCTCTTGCAGAATTCAGTGCACTACGATATACCGAGGTAAATTTAGCGACATCAAATGACGTCATTTGGATAACGTCCGAATGTAACTGTCACTTCATTTTGAGCTGCACGGTAAGTGTTATGTTTATATAAGCAGTCTACCCTAATATAATTTTTCATTTTGAAACTTATATAATAAATTTTATACTCTTAACGTCATGCTGACGTCATTTATGCCGAAGACGGATCTTATTCTTTTCATATTTATGGTACACTGATGTGGTTAAACATACTACAACATAGATGTAAGTGCACATTGGCAAAAAAGTATGCTGGAATCATGCTTCTATACGCCATCTTCGAGTCTTTTCTCTTCATACAACCTATATACTCTAGCTACGACCTGGCGATTTACTTCTCTCTCTCTCTCTCTCTCTCTCTCCATATATAGTTTGTTTTGGACCAACCTGGTTCAGTCAGCTTACAGTATGAAACGTGTAAAAACGGTAGCGTGATGCAGTTCAAGGCGTATTCCCCATTATAAACTTAAATGAACTGTATAGATAATATTATTTGTATGAAATTTGTCTTTATTGTAATATATACGAATCTCCATCAGATAATGCCAGGGGCGCGTGTAATGGTAGCTTTAGTGATACCATCAAACTGACGTCACATTAGACCCTTATCGGGCCCTGTGGCTATTTCTTTATAGCTCCCCTTTGGATGTTTACAAATTCTGAATTATCATTGAGATATATTTCGTTTTATGTCTAAGCATGCGCAATAATAATCGGAACATTGTACTTTGTCAATAACTATGTGGTGTAGAGACAAAAAAAATCACTGCAGATATCGTCACCTGATATCACTGTTTGAAACTACATTACTTCAAATATCGTTGTTGCTTTCAATCATTGGACAACTCAGTGTTTACTTACAAGGACGGACAGATGAATAGTATCCATGTGCGTAAAATATAGATCCTGGAAAGTGTATTATGACGTAATATATTGTATGTCTTCAGTCAATTGGATATTTACTTTGCTATAAGCTCTATCATGTATAGTATATTTTGGATTTAAAAAAAATAAACTTTTCATTTGTAAGAATATATAAGATTATAAAACCTGCTTAAGGAAATGTTGCTTTCATCATCATCAGGCGGTCAGTAAGGAGACCACTGTCCAGGAATCATTCATCTATTCAGCACAGTTCAAGATGAAACTCGGTTCGAAGTTGAGAGTCCTTTCAATGGTTGCTGTTTGGCTATGTGTCCCGTCATATGCCATGTCTCAGTCAGGTAAGTAATAAACATATATATATAT